>SMSR01011012.1:14783-32174 GCA_019453355.1 Ceratina japonica | reverse complement strand
ACGATGCAGAAACAGGATAGATACATATTCAAAAACTTTTTTGTAAAAAAGACGGTTTGGGAATTTTTTCTAGAAGGAGATTAAAGTATCGTTTCGGTCGTTCCTTTTAAAGCTTGCGTTTGATTTATACGATCCAATTAAATTTTTCAAATCGATATACCTTCTACAAATACATTAATTTATAACAATTTNTTAAAGTATCGTTTCGGTCGTTCCTCTTAAAGCTTGCGTTTGATTTATACGATCCAATTAAATTTTTCAAATCGATATACCTTCTACAAATACATTAATTTATAACAATTCGCTCAACGAAATTAAGAATTGCGTATCAATTAAGGAAACAGTGTATTTTATAGATAAACACTGACAGAAGAGAATATCAATTCTGTCTGTACACAGTATTTTTCAAAAAATACTGGACCAATTCAATTCTACGTTTCAGCAAACGAGGCCGATAGATACCGCGTATCGAGCACAAATGGAGCTTTGAAAAATTGGTGTAACGATCGTAAAGAACATTGCCTTTGACCTGCAATCCTTTAGATGCTGGTATTTCCCCACAATTAACATTTTACGAGCGAAATACTCTAACGTAAAAGTACAAATTTTTTATTTCTCCGTTCGCGTAAATCCGGAAGCCTCGGGGGCGTCGGGATTAAAAAGTGGGACGTAATAATTCTCTTTCAATTGACGAAACTTCGCGCCGTGGCCCGTTTAAATTGAAATAATATCCTCCGGTGAATCGAGGAGAGGCGCGCGGTTATCTTCGTGCTCCACGATATGCCGTTTAATTTTCAACCCTGCGCGCGTGTGCAAAACAAAACAATTTCCCACCCGCCATTCAAACGGCGATTAAAGTCCCCGAGCGTGGCCAATTATCGCGAATCAATGCCACGAAACAATGGCTCGCCCTTCGACGCGCTTACGTCGAGAGAAAAAGGAGATCAAGACAGAGCCGGCTAATTGGCGTTTAATTCCCCCCCTCTGAAAATTTTCGAGCATTTAATTGCGCGAAATTTGTGATTGCCCCTGGATTTTCATTAAGCCAGATTTTTTCCTATCGTACATTCCAGTAAATTTAAGAAATTCTGTACATTGCCTCGACAACATAATTGATAAATAATATTTTATATAAATTAATGTGTAATAATTGAGCAGACGACGATGAGGAAAAATCTTGGAAAAATCAATAGGTGTCGGGCCATCTGAACGCATCGGCGATCGGGCGAATGATTTCCGGTTTTACGATCGGATTGCCATTCCTATGCGAGACGGGCTGAACTCGCTTGTTGTGTACCATAGTCCAGTTCTCCTGTGACGCGACCGGCCCGGAATATTTGCAAATGCACAACGAGAAACCGATAGATCGGTTTCGATGGTGGCCAGATAGTCATCTATCCGAGCGAGTGGTCTCCCGTTCAAGCGTGCACGCTGCTCGGTACAGTCTCTGGGTTTGTCTCACAGGAAAACAGACATCAAACAGAAATAGGATCGTGAGGTCTGCCGCTTCAGTAGAATGTTTTTACGAAATGACGCATTCAATCTATATTGGAAATCCATGTAAGGGATCGTGTAACTTGTAATTTCAGATAATGCTCTTATAAA
This sequence comes from Ceratina japonica, assembly GCA_019453355.1. Taxonomy (NCBI): domain Eukaryota; kingdom Metazoa; phylum Arthropoda; class Insecta; order Hymenoptera; family Apidae; genus Ceratina; species Ceratina japonica. The sequence goes on along the minus strand of SMSR01011012.1, from coordinate 30,569 downwards.
ATATGATTGTAGACGAAATTCATAAAGATTTTGAACTCTCCATTTAATATATTCTAACGAAAATTGAATTCCGTCAAAATTAGAGATATTTTACATACTTTTATATATTTCTTATTTATATCATTACACATAGTGACGTTTCGAAATTAAATTACAATTCAAAGATGAAGAGAGAGTAGAGCATCCTGAAATATTGTTCATAATTCCTATGTTACCTAATTGTAAGCAAGACGGGATCATTGAAACAGTTTGTACACGGAACAACATATAGTATTGCAATGCGGTCATTGTTTCAGTACCACCGGACATCCTGGACGACGCGACGAGCACGGACATGGTGGTGCGCGAGGGTAGCAACGTGACATTACGATGCGCCGCCGTCGGCACCCCGAAGCCGACTGTCACGTGGCGCCGTGAGATCGGAGGCAATCTGACGAACTGTAAGTAGTAAAAAAAGAAAAACGGATCATCCGAATAACATTTCGACATCCTCCACTTTTCGCCGTACCCAATCGCAAAGCTTTGCACCCTTTTTATCATTTATAACCTTTGAATTCTTCTAAGCGGGATGAAATATTTGCGATATCAATTTCAGGAATTAGACCTAAATTTACATTAATTTATCCTTCAGAAACGATGACCTGCATTATATTCTCGTCGCCCTCTACGATTTCGCGCCTTACATTTTATGGACATCCAATTTTAATATCCGCAGTTTATTCATCTTCCCCGTTTAGATCACTCCATCCAGCCGGCATTGTTACCCACCCCGTCCCGTGTAGATTGCCACTTTCCTCGCGCCGAGTAGCACACTTTCCCTCGGCCCCTCGCCGAATAAAGCTGCGACTCGGTTGCCTCTCTGATTGCTCGAGATCTTCATTGGGAGACTAGGCCAGGGTTTTGACAGCGCCGGCTGGATGAAATCTTTCCTCTCGTGTGACTCGTTTCTTCTGTGCAATCGAAGGGTCCTCTCAAGCACCAGAGGCAGATGGGTCTCTCCTCTATAAACTGAATGCGGTTTACGTAGCACAGAGAGAGTGACGTGTTTGCCGACACACAGCTTCGTAAAGATTCCGGTTTAAGAAGCTTGTTGAGGCTTATTTACGCCACGTATACCGAGGAGCAAACTCTGTTTATTTAATACCACTATTTTTAAATTACATTTATTATATCATGTTTCATTTGAACTTTTATCTGAGGGAAAACTGTTCCCGAGATAGCTCGTATAAATACAGCTGTAAATTTCAGAAACTCACTTCATTACGAAATTGATTTTATTATGAGACGAGTTTGAATTATTAAATAACTGCCATTTTGATCTATGAAATTTTGATTGATATGACTAGAAATAGATTAAAATAGTCGATTAAGCTCATGCTTAAACATATCTGAAAATAGTGGAAACGTAAGCTCTACCTCGGCTGTAATTAGCGATTTCATTCAATTATTCATAGTAATTACTGTCTGGTAGCAAATTTGCAACAATTCTAATTCGATTCAGCTAAATAAAGTTCAGTTACGATATATACAGGGTGGTCCCTTTAAGTAAGGCCACTTAAATTGTTTTCATGCAAAACATATTTTTTACGTAGTTTGCATGGTGTCGGAGGACCAATATCTGGCAAGAATATTTTTTTACGAAGTTATCAAAATTTTAAGTGTTCTTTTATAGATAACTACATTTCTTTTTTAATTGCATCGTGTAGCTGATCGAAAAATACATTCAGATATGTATAATAACATGAGCAATAAAAAATTAAAGATTTACATAAAACTGATGTCTATCGAGATAGCAGGTTTTGATATTTTCAAGATAACAGGATATTTTCTTCCTATTCACAGGTTCAAGAGTCTTGGTTAAAAATATTCGACATCATATGACCTTGATAACTTCAAAAAAAATATTCGTGCCAGTTATTGGTTCTCCGACCCCACGTAAACTATGTAAAAAATATTTTTCGCATGACAAGAAGCTGAAGAGATATTTAAATGGCCTTATTTAAACGAACCATCCTGTATATTTGAATACCTTTTCGATGTTATTCAAACTACTGTTCCTCGCAGATCGAAATTGAGAACATTCCACACAGTTGAAAATTATTCAATGCTCGTATCATCGCGAAAAGATGAATCCAGTTAGCCATTGATCGCGCTACGTTTTCCAGTTCATGCGTTGTAATTGATTGACGCGCCGCGGTAATACGTTTACTGATGTCATAACGCGTTACACGATGTGTATTTCGGTCATCGAATTCGCTGTCATCCGTCTACGTAAATGTAACGGGGATAACAATTATTGAAAAATGGTTTCGTCGCGTTTCAATAAAACGTTTCACTCGTCATCTGTGTTTCTATAATCTTATAAAAGCAATAGATGCACGCTCAATTATACCTTCGGCGAATAAAATCAATTGAATTGTTTCTGTCACGTGTCCAATACCGTTCAAAAGTAAGCGCGGTCGCTCCAATGACACGATCAAATTGCCGTTCAAATAGTAATTATTTTATCATTGGGAACATTGGCACGGAGAATACAAAATTGGCCGTGTTTAATTATTCCACTTTTAAGGAGCGATATATTTGCGAAGCTGATTCACGTCGTTCGAAAGCGGAAGGACGTCCGACGGATTGCCGGCGGGGAGCGTCGATCCGCGTGGATCGATACTCCGACGGTAGTCATCTTTCGAGTCGTTTGTCTTTCCGTTCGGGACGTATTAATTTGCTCCCGAGACGGCAGCCGGTTAATTAAGCGTCGTTATCCGGATCCACCAATTAATGCGTCGATACTTCAATTACATAAACGGATCGAGCTCATCAGGTACGAGTGGCTACGGAAAACCGGTCTGTCCGGGAATTCGGAAATCGATACGACCGATGCGAGTGGCCCGGCTCGGATGCCTTACGCCTGTCCTCTGTCCCCGGCGTGGAATCGACGCGGCCCGACGCTTCAGTTTTTAACCCGTCAAAGCCGCCGCTCGTTTTATTCTCATCGATTCTTTTTTTTGCCCCTTAATTACCATTCGCGACCCGTTGCTCGCCTCTCCTTTTACGCAGCTCCTCCGCCGGCTTCCAGATCTCTGCCTCTTCTTGCTCCTCCTCGGAGACGCCATCGCGACTGTTCAACCCGTTCCGGGACTAATTGCGCGCGGAAGTGCAGGGAACGTTCCCAATTGTGCAGCGTGCAGGCGCGTAAGCAAAAGGGTCAGCCCTAACCGTTTCCTTTCTTCTACCGCCCTCCCCCACCCGGGGCCCCTTTCGAGCCTCGAGAGCGTTAAGTCTACGGAATGCTACCGCAATTCCGACGCGTCTGTGCCTCCTTCTCGGTCGGGCGACAATTTTTCAACTCGCGCCGCTCCTTTGTTGCTTAGATAAATGGCCGAGGCCTCCCGTTAATTAAGACCCCTTCGTTCCGCGCTTTTGACTGGCGAACGAGCCTCGATGGCTCTGGATGATTTTTGAGAGGGACCGGATAGTTCCTAGTTAGGGATCAAAAGACGCGAGATTACGATCTCTCGAGACATTCCCACGGCCAGACGTTCGAAGCTTCAATTTAAAACTCGCGATGATTCGATAATTTGATTAATTGCTCGAGAATCCTCCGGTCCTGTTGATTCGAGTTGAAAATAGATTGTCAAAAAATTGAATTCATTCCAGGAGATTCGATAACGGGATGTATCAGATCTAGGGTTTCATTGGGAGATAGGATCATAGGGGTAGAGAAGAGTAGATAACGGAGTGAAAAGGAGTTTCGCGTCGTCGTCGACGACGACGACGACGACCGTGTGGCTAGAAAGATAGGAATGAAATACCGGTGATTTATTCCCGGGATGAATCTTTTATCGTTCGCGGCTGGTTTTAAGGAATCGCTTTAAGCATTTGTCGTTTTGCTTCTTCATTTTATTCGATTCTCCTTCGGCAGCTGTCGCCTCTCGCACAATTCGTTCGTGATTCCATTAGTCGATAAGCAGTAGAAAAATAAAATATTCCATCGATCGTGTATGTACGTACGTCGTTTTCTCCTCACCGTGCGAGACCCTCGATGTTTTACAGCGGACACGAGAGAACAAGCTCTAGTTGACGGTGAAGAGTGAAGAGTAAAATCCCTCTCGTCCGTCGAAGCTTATTCCTGCTAGTAATTTGAGAATAGTTTTACAGCCAATGTTCGCCTAATTGCCTAAGGACACAGTTCAACACGCGAAATGAATTTCGTCGGTCTAAACGCTCTTTTCAATTGGTATTTAAAGGGGTGTGCTCTTTTTTCTCAAGAGAACCGTTTCAATGGATTAAATTGCCGGAACGTCCTTTTTTCGCGAACTCCTTCTGTGTTTTACATACTGATCAGTCGTCCTAGGAAATTTCAATAGTCTACGAGATTTTCTACTCGTTGAAAAAATCTGTTTCCCTTGTTAGTTCCTCGTGAATACTAAGCGTCTACGGTGAGGCTTGTTGTAAAATGAAACAATGAAACTGATGTGTCAGGTGAATGAGAATCATTAGACTATTACGTGAATGTACATAACTGTTGTCAGCAACTCGAAGTTAGTAAATTAGTACTTACAATTAGTAATACGTGGTTGCATCCTGGCAATAGTTATACGTAGTTTGAGAATTCGCAACCGAGTTCATAAATAGTTGTTCGAGGTTGAACTGTGCTTAACAAAATTCCTGAGAAAACTATTTAAATATATAGTAATAGAATGAATAAAAATAATTTTAGGTCGTTTCATAAAATTTTTGATTAACTTTCCTGCAATGATAAATGCTTTTATTTTGGGGACGCTGTTGGAAATAATATCAAGGTTAAAGAGAATTAATTCCATTAAACCGAACTTCATTTATTGCGCTATTGATGGATTGCCGCGACGCCGAGCCGTTGCGAAATGGTGAGACGCATTCGCAGCATCGAAACGTAATAAAATTAACGCGATTAATCACATTACCTGCTAAATGGCATTGACGTGCGTTAGAACAAAATTCGACGTGACGTATCTCTCTGTGTGTCTGCGCATTCAAATTGCGCCGTCGAAAACCTGAATATTGTTTACCGAAAGTCTCGCTTTCTGCGCAGCGAGCGAAGCTTTCTGTAAGATTAAATTTCAATTGAAAAAAATCACTATCGATTTTATGGACAAGTGAAAAGAGTCATTAAATTAGAAGATTGAATGACAAAGAGTACCTTTCATAAATTCAAATTTTATAAACGATTCTCTTTAACACAGAATTGGGACCGATTGATATAAGTGATTATTATTTCACATCGTTGACCAGATTCATATAATTAACGTTTCATTGGGCCACGCTCAACTCATCGACATTTTTATCAAAGACCCCGCAAGTATTATTAATCAGAAAAATATTGAAGCTTAGTAGCCTCAAGCTTCGGGCGAAACACCGTTCGAGGGGCTGGCAAATTGATAAACTAAAATGATAATTAAGCTCCTAAATAAGGTCGATAGTGATTCAAAGTTTCATTACAAAAGTTGAGTCACTCAAAAGGAGAATTTCTTTCAGAATTAATACCACAACACACCCGTTCTACTGAACTCGTTTTAATTAATTTTTTAATTATAAAATTTCCAGAAATACTCCGCCCGCTCTTTACCTATCCCGGTCCCGTTGACGTATTCGATCGCCTCGCATCGAAATTGAGAGCAGCGGAGCTCATGACGTCAAGAAATTAGCATTCACTTTCAACTCGTCTTCCATCGGCCGTCATTTTAACGAGTCATCCGCTCGCGAAATTTCGTGGCCCACAAAGTGGGATTTGCCTCACACGCGGTTACATCTTTTGCGGGGCACCTCGAGCGATCTAATTAAATCTGTTGAGAAGGTTTTCCGTTTTTGTCCGCAACGCGCACAAGACCGCCCGTGTTCGTTCGGTGCATCGCATCAGGTTCCTTCTCGTGGCTCGAATATTTTCCGCCGGATTACAGGCGCAGCAACGAGCGTAATCATATTTAACATTTACCGTTTCCGGAGAGCGGGCGGCAACGTTATTACGCGTAGGCATAGGCATTGATTACAGAAATATCCGGTAAACCCTTTAATGATTACCCTGTTTTATACACCGGTTAGAGCGTTACGTGCAACTACAGCGGTAAACCGAGTATTATTGTATTTATCTCTGGACTGATGGTTAATTATTTCTAATGAATTCAGGAAACTCCTATTGTCCTCGCAATCAAATGTGAAAATTATTTAATTGTACACAGTTATTTAATTATAATTATTGCATTTCGTGTACGATTCGCGTAGAAATTCGCAATTTTTAAATAGAAACTCTAAATCTCGTTGATGAGTGTAAATGCATTTATTTTATCCATCATTTGTAGAAAAGCTGTGCCCCGAATCCCTCTTCCAGTTTAGTAAAATAGCTGCATGCCAGGCATCAATTCAACAGCGACGCGTTATTCGACCGGAGCATCTATCTATGCGAAATCGACTGCCTAACGCTTTCGGCTTTTCGTGTCATTCACTAGTCCGCCTCCTCCTCGCGTTCGCGGCCTACCGACAGCTGGACGCGTACGATACCGATTTTTCGAGCGCAGTTTTAAACCGATCCCGCCGCGGTTACTGCTTATAACCGAGGCTATTGAACGAAACAACCGCCGCACGTTTGAAAATGCGTTTTGTTGTAGTAGGCCACGGCTCGCTGTTGCACATAACGCGTGTCACGCGCGACCAGATGGGCTCCTATCTGTGCATCGCGTCGAACGGCGTGCCGCCAGCAGTCAGCAAACGGATCGTTCTCATCGTCCACTGTACGTATCAAACGTATTTAAACTTCGTAATGTCCGATATGTTTACAGTTTATTTCGTGACATCGCGCGGCCAGAGTTCAAATAGGATTTTCCACCTCGCGTATAGTACAATGCGTCGTTAGTTATACACTTACATTATCTGCGATGTGAGAATATTTTAATAANCCGATATGTTTACAGTTTATTTCGTGACATCGCGCGGCCAGAGTTCAAATAGGATTTTCCACCTCGCGTATAGTACAATGCGTCGTTAGTTATACACTTACATTATCTGCGATGTGAGAATATTTTAATAAACTTCACTGTGTTTGTTGTGCTGTACTACGTCGAATTATGACGAGTCTGGGTGATTTTCGAATTCGAATTCTGTTTGAAAAATCGCGAAATATTTTCGTGTTCCGAGTAGTATAAGTAGCTAACAATACATTATGCGCGTGAGGTAGAAAATGCAATTTAAAGTCTGGGTATGTGGCTGTCGGCAAAGAGGCAGCATAATGACGCCACTTGGGAGAATATGAATGTGAATGGCAGATGCGGGAGACCATTGTTTCCGGTGTTACAGCAACGCCTTAAATATTTCCAGCCAACTAACTGGACAGCCTCGCGGAATGTTTATNCTGAGATGTTTAGGTGTTCTGTTTGTCGTGACTCACCCTGTATAAAATTTATGTAATATCCGTCTTTTATATTAATGTTTAATGCGCTCTAAACTGTCCAATGTTTCGAGTATTCCGATATATTCCGACTCTCTAATGTCCAAATGAGAGATTTTTCAAATTTAATATTTTAAATNTAATAAAAAGTTGTCAAAACACGTTTTAATTAAATGATTTCCTATGACAGAGCGAATTTATGATTAAATAACATAAATGTACACTGAGAAAACGGTAGTCTGACGATTATCAAGAATTGAAATATAGTGCAAAAAAAATACTTTCTTTGATTAATAAATACGTTCCTTCTGTATTTGTTACAAATCTATATAGTAATTTCTACACAGTAATAATAATTTCTATCCACAGTTACTAATTTTTACTATCCCTGGTTAGTGATTTCTAATAATCAGTTTTTACATTTTCCTTATATTACTTTGCTTTATATTACTAGACGCGATTTATATTATTTCATATATAGATTAAAGATTTTATTATATAATTCGGTAATTTCCTCTGAGTTCAATAAGTAAAAATTATACTAAGCATACAGACGAATTTTTCCTTGAAGTTTAGCAATCATTAATTAAATCCAAACATGTTTCAAGATAACTATTCAAATATAGTAATTTTGACTGAAATATACAATATTGCTAGAATTTTGTGGCTTCGTTGTTCTCAGTGTAGGGTTTTATTGATTCAAGAAACTTGTATATAAAATTTATGTAATATCTGTCTTTTATATTAATGTTTAATGCGCTCTAAACTGTCCAATGTTTCGAGTATTCCGATATATTCCGACTCTCTAATGTCCAAATCAGAGATTTTTCAAATTTAATATTTTAAACCTTTGCTGTCTAGCTTTCCGATAGCAAAAAATACGTGACACAGACAGTGACAGGAAATTTGCAGAGAATTGCATTTACTTTGGCGGCAATAACCCATCCAGAAACGGAAGTTTATAGTTCAAGGGGATGAATACCGCCATTATAACTTCCACGAAATTTGAACAGAATTATTCATGCAGTAGAATTTCACGCATAAAATGTTTAAATATTCGACTTTGATTGATCCTCGAATTTATAATCCACTGACTTATTTTCCCAACATTTGACGCTGTTTCTCTGTATTCGTTCCAGCGCAGCGTGAAATATTTTACTTCACAAATATTATTTGTATTATCGTAATACGTAAAATAAAAAAAAAAATTATTATTACAAGAAAATCTCATTTTACTTGCGGATAAAATGTTAGAAATTATTATTGTAGTTCAGCCAATGGTGAGGATTGAGAACCAGTTGGTCGGCGCATACGAGGATCAAACGCTAGTTTTGGAATGCCGCAGCGAGGCTCATCCAAAACCCATCACTTATTGGACGAAGCCGACGAACGAGACCATCGCGAACGGTACGACCATTCATTTAAAAAAGCACGAACGAACATTTAAGTATTTGTAGTAAACCTGATTATGAAAATTTCCTGGGAAGAAGCGATAAATCCCGCTTACTGCATTTTATCACAAAGCTTGAATACGTTAAACCATCTAAATACGTACTAAATCTTTTATTTGCATGTGAAAACAAGATTACGCTACCGCACTTTGTAGTTCAGCTCTTCCTGCCGGAAGATATGGCGCAATGCTTACTTAGTGACGTTAATGCGGTCTTCTCTAATCGTTTCGAGCCAGCATTGTCGCTTAAATACGCGCCCTAAACCCTGCGCAATAATTGTTAGGAGGAGAAACGAGGTACGACGCACGTACCAGGTCTTTGATTTAACAACGATAATTGGTAACGGAAAAGAGGAGAGGAAACGAACCACGTGTCTCGTCTCTCGTATCTTAATTCCAATTTCTCCAGCAGCTACATGAATCATGGGCACCGTTTAATTGCGCCGGACAAGACGGAAACATTTATATCTGGATTAATTGATACGTCGCGTCGCTTCGAGCAACTTTTCCCGGCNCTTACTTAGTGACGTTAATGCGGTCTTCTCTAATCGTTTCGAGCCAGCATTGTCGCTTAAATACGCGCCCTAAACCCTGCGCAATAATTGTTAGGAGGAGAAACGAGGTACGACGCACGTACCAGGTCTTTGATTTAACAACGATAATTTGTAACGGAAAAGAGGAGAGAAAACGAATCACGTGTCTCGTCTCTCGTATCTTAATTCCAATTTCTCCAGTAGCTACATGAATCATCGGCACCGTTTAATTGCGCCGGACAAGACGGAAACATTTATATCTGGATTAATTGATACGTCGCGTCGCTTCGAGCAACTTTTCCCGTTGGTAGGAAAAAACTTGCAGCCGTGGCGTGACAGAAACTCGTTAAATTCGCGGATTGAACGGGACGAAACAAACGACAAGAAAACGAGGGAGGGGGCTGCGTTAAAAAGTGACACGGGACGGCGCGAAATTGTCTTGTTCGATACTCGTTTCCTTGGCTACCGGCTGAGAGGATTCTGCGAAAACATTAATGCCCTGCGTCTGATGGGTCGAAGCGAAATATACCCGGGTCTTCATTAAAGTTAACGATTCATTCTAGGGACAAACGTAAATGAAACATTGATCACTCAGTCCCAATAATATCTCGACCTGTCATTCTCGCAGATATAACGTGTTTCTATAATTGGAGATCGGCACCAGGTTTTTAAAGCTTTATTGAAAATTTCATTTCTCCTCGAAAATTTCTTCTTAGATTGCGCTTTTATTAAAAAACGGTGTTTTTAGTATTCCAAAGTTAGAATATCATGTCCATTTTACATTTTAAATTAGCTTTTTAATGGAATAATAAAATTTGCATTTACAAACAGCAGAACAGAGTAAAACTGTAGCTGCAGCGGTATTATGAGAAAGGCTATACAACAAGATATTAATCTGTGATTCATATTTCTGTTTGCAGACAACAATTACAAGGTTGAAGCTATTCCGCAGGGATACGAGATTACGATGAGGCTTACTATAAAATCTGTGAAATCACAGGACTTCGGGTCGTTCAGGTGTGTGGCGACAAACTCGTTAGGAGAGACCGATGGAAAAATCAAATTGTACAGTAAGTACATCGATCACCGTACGCCTGCTATAAAATTTTTTTATTTACACTCGAATTTATTAATCACTTATCTGAAAAGCCCGAAGTGAAATCATTCAATCAACCACGATTTTGATGGAATTGTATAATTTTTCACCGCGCGGTTTTCTCAGGCATAAAAATAATATATCTGTATTTTAATAAAAAAACTCGGCCCGTTTGACGTTTAACGAGAAAACTTTTCTTTTATTACACACGCACACACATTTCATATTCTCGTATGAATTTATATTGCAATATTTTTTCATCTCGCCAGTAATCGAAACTCCAATATTGCCCTTTCATTGTTCCGGTAAAATGGAACTGCATTCGAATTCACACGTCTGCAGTTTAATTGATGCGAAGAACGTTTATTACCAAATGTAATCTAAGCCTTTCATCGATCCGTGAATAATTAACGTTATATCAACGTCTGGGGGCCCAATATGTTTATCGACCTGCAGATGATGTAATCATCATTAATTTATCGATTATCCGGCGGGCCACGGTAATTACTTGAAAATGTTGTCCAACGAAATTGCGCAAATTTAATTGCTTGAAAAATCAATTGTTCCCTTTCAATGCTCAGAGTCGTCTTTGGTCACCGGTTAAAAATTCGCAACATCTCCAAAAAAGCAGCGGGATTTTTTATATTGCGAACGAATTTATTTTTGTAACGTCTCATTCGGCGGTCGTAATTGCACAGCAATTTCATAACCGCACAACTTTTCTGCTTATCAGTTGGCAAAATCCTCTCGTTATCGTAACTTCCGTTAATTACACGGCTCTGTAACTGCTCGATAACATCGAATCGAGAGTGCCACGGAGTGCCGGTAAGTCCGACGAACGTAGGAAAAGAGAAATGGAGAGAGAAACCATTGTAGCTCCACTTAAATTTTGTCGATGAACTCTGAACAAGCGCGGAGGTCTTTTCGAGTCACCCTATTGCAGTCGATTAATTCATCTTAATAAATGCCTTGTACTACTTTCGACCATTGTGTCCCGATCGAAGGCATTCAAACCGAGGAGAACGGTCTACCTAAAAGGCTCCCGGCCAATCGGTGCCGATCGGTGCCGTTTAAAATTGTTTAAATAATGTATGCACGTCCCGGGTCGATCGCCCTGCGAGCCGGGAGGACCTGCCGGAAATAAAATGTAATTGAACTGCCGCGCGCCGTGCTGGCGGTCATTATTAGAATTCGAAATTATTCAATTAGCGCGTGTAATTACGTGTCGTTAACCGGGAAGAATAACTAGATCGAGTTTTACTACTGCGAACTATGGTCGTTCGGCCTCGATCAAACATAAAAGTTCATTGCGTCCTACGACCGACCGTTTGTTAATTAAGATAAACGACAAATTAATGTATTGATTTTATTGCAATTAAATTGTACTGCATTCGTGAACAGGTTTTTGTAATTTCCCGAGGTAAAATATTTCGTATAAATTGTTGTTAACGATACACGTTTTAAAACACGAACTTTGATCGCTCTCTGCTGGAGAACTTATTAGGTCAAACACGCGTTAATGGTAACAGACAAACTTTCTTTTACTTCTGCGTCTCAGCTCTATAATTTGTTAATTATCGCGGCCGGCTCTTTCGCCGGCTCGGAAAGTAATTTAGCCCCGCCAGATTCGGTTTAATTAAACAAACACACGCGCGCAACACGGACAGCGGGACTGCTTAAACGATATTTATTTCGGGGAAGCATCAAGCCATGCGTAATCTCGTTTGAGAACATTCGCGGATACTCTATTAGCACGTTAAAGTTCGCCAATGATTTTTTTACAAAGTGATGAAAACGTTGATTATTGTGTGCGCAACGAAATTGAATCAGTTGTAAAAAAAGAGGTGAATTCCTCGTCGCTGCAATGCCGGGCGTTTAATGGTCCCACTTTTACTCATTAGGTTTGTTTCCCGTTGAGAAAATTACGCTAAAACGCATTCCTTGAGCCGGCCCAAACATTTACATTCTTCTCAAAGAACTTGAGAAAGTTAAATGTCAAAGGGGAATGTCGCCTGCTCGCGGAATCGCTCCTCGTTAGCTAATGCCATTAGTAATTTGCGAAAAAGTGGCTCGGGAAAGCAGCAAGTCTAAAAACCGAGGACGACAAGAAATTTCAGACGGCTTTGGGATTATGACAGGTCGCGCTGTACTACTCGTACAACGTCACGACGTCATGTCGCATCACGTCACGTCAAATTTCCTATATAAACGTCACCTGCCTCGCCCATATAATCTCCTGGAAGTTCGTCCACTCGAATGACTCCAAATATCGATTTCAACGAAAACGAATCCGCGCTATAATTGTTCTTCGATTATGGCGTTCGAATCTGACAACGATATTTCCCTTATGACGTTAAAAGGTCTTCCAAATTCTTCGATTTAGAACAGCAATCACATGACCACTCACAATATTGTATTAGATCGAAGTAAAAATCGAAACAACACGGGACAAAAATGTTAGACTAGATCAGAAATTTTCTGCTCGTTTCTATCAGTGATCTATAGATCTATATGGATAGCGGATAGAGGCGGTTGTCGAAATTGAAGCGCCATCATAGTCCAAACCCGGTACTAAACTATCGCTAGACATCACTAAAAATCGCAGAGAAATCGTATATAGTGTGCACTCTACTATGGTTTTGCTATATGTACAAGTGAACATGGTACGAGGATCCGGAGGATCTAAAACCTTGAAATTTATTGTCGATGATATTCATCGCCGTGAAACGACAGTTCTTATTTTACATTTTCCAAAACTATTACTTGCATACACACAAATGTTCAACTGTAAACGTATTGTACATATATAAGAGTATGTAAGAGTACAATGAAATAATTGTATGAAAATTAGGCATTGCTTTCTACTCATTAACTTCTTCTATTAACGTGAAAGTTAACTTAAAACAGAAAAGACATAGTGTAAAAGTTACAAGTGTAGAAAATAAATTTCAGTTGTAATAGTTTATAGTTTCATTCAAATCCTGTTTAAAAGAGCTATATAATTGTGCATACATAATGTAATATTTACGTGTATTTTCATTTTAATTACGAATTCTCATGTACTGAATTTTTCTTTCTTACAATATTTTTACTAACAAACGTACAACTTCTTTTTCTATAATATTTTCCTTCTAACAACAGTGTTTCTATGAATTACTTGATTCTTTAATTTATTTTATTCATTATGTACAAATTAAAATTATGAAGAGAGAGAATTTTATGCCTTGATTCTCTCATCTTTTTATCGATTCAAATATTAATTCACTAGATTTTCTCTGATTTTAGTACCCGGCTTCTACTATGATGGCGCTTCAAATTTGACATTCGCTCGCCTAAGGAAGCCTATGCCATCCGCTATCCATATATATCACTGGTTTCTACCCTTAAAACGGCTGTTTTCGTCAGGGAACGTATAGAATATTGAACGTCAGTAGGTTGGACGAAATGTCGTACAAAACATATGACCTATAAAACTTGTGTGTACGAACACAAAAGCCATTGAAGTTTTCGCGATTATAGTCCGGGTCCGGTGAAAATCTGTGCTCCTTGAATAGACGGCAGTGGCCGGTTTCAAAGTGACATGCATACGATTAAACGGCGAAGCGCGTATCGGGCATGAGTCTCTGGGTTTCAGTTGATAATTAATCGGCCGCTCGATTAGGGTATCGGACACCGGGAGAAACGGGGACGAGTTTAACGAAACCCTCCGCTCCCTCGGCGAGCGGAGAGAGAACGGCACGGTCCGGGCACGTACTTAATTATCGATAATTGTAAATAAAGCGGTCGAAAACCCGTGCAACCGTCACCGCGAGTTTCCTCGAGTAATTGGCTTCTGCCGTGCCGTTTACTTGAATGCTTCGCGCCCCATTGAGACGCATCTCGAACCGCCCCCTCGCCTCTTTTCTTGTTCCTTCGCGACTGAACGGAGGGCTAATAACGTTAGCAATAATTAGCGGGGGGATCTTACGATCGGGTTATACGCTTCATTAAAGTCGATTAATTTCGCCGGGAGCCCAGGTCGAGCGTGAGTCGAATGAATTGTTGCATAAGGACGGCGAAAGAGAGCATGGCCTTTTCAGGGGTTTCATTTCTCCTCTGAAATTAATTTCACTTTCAACGACATGGAAAGAGTAAAAAAATGACGGCGCCAATTAGATTGGATGCATAATTGGATACGACGAGATACGCTGACAATGTCAAGTTTCAATGGAGTGGATTACGTCGCATTCAATTTGATTCTATTTGTCAGATGAAGATATGTCGGCGTGACAGGATTTAATTTAAATGACGTATGACATTGACCAGTTTTAATGAGAGACAGCTTATCAGTTTGTTAGAAGACCGTAATTGAATCGCATTAATAACGAAGAGAACGTTCTTTATTTTAATATTCTATGGGTAGACGTTGCATAATCGTGTTCGGAAATAATTAACTCTCGTCATAGACTTTAGGTAGTAGCTTTTGAGCATTTGACTCCTGATCCGAACCATTAGTTCTAGCTCGTTAAATGGGGCTGGAACGGGGAGGCCTACAGTCGTACAATTACAGAATCGAGTTCCACTGAAACCTGAACTTTGTCATTATCCCATAGAGTCTTGTACGCTTGTTTAACGTTGAGGACGTATGTTAATAATTGAAACTAAAGCGCATCGATTTCGAATTAATTCCTAAAGCTATTCTCTTTGCACAATGCTCTGTCACATATTATTTCATAATTATTACTGTCTGACTATTCATAGCGATTCTCATAACTGAATAAGAATTAGTATGACATATCACCTCCGGAATTAATAATTCTCATTTTTTAATTAGATTTAATTGTAAGGGACAATGAAGTCATTATCGCGTGTGCGTGAGTGCAGTATCTAATTGCGAACAAACGTGACAGCATTGTAGCTGTCGAAATAGATCTACGTGCGTAATTACAGGATCAAAATGAAATTAAACAAGGGAACCTATTCAAACAAGACGAGTTTGATCATCGACCCACGTGGGATTTAACGTTCGATAAATTTGCAATTGGATCGGGTATCACGTATGTATACTAAGATTTACTCTACAAGTGAAGTCGTGTAAAACGGTCGTCGAGTTAATTTAGAATCAGCTCCATACTTTATATCAAATTACTTTATCACTCTTCCTTTCTATCTCCTCTTAATATACAATATATAAATTTCAATTATCTTGTCTTAAAATTGTATGTTCTCCGAATCTCGAAAAATGCTTCAAGTAAAAGTTGTAGGCACTGATATCCTCTACAGGAAAGATTGTATGCATCTTTGTGCTAACTTC
>SMSR01011007.1:0-25538 GCA_019453355.1 Ceratina japonica | reverse complement strand
TTACCACAACTCCTGAAGATCATTCGCCACGCTGTTAGTTGCGCGATTTTTTCATGCGCAATCATTGGTACACTTTTTTTAACACAATAAAGTTCCTTTAAAAATACTTATATTGCCACAACTCCTGAAGATCATTCGCCACTCTGTTAGTTGCGCGATTTTTTCATGCGCAATCATTAGTACACTTTTTTTGACAGAATAAAGTTCCTTTAAAAATACTTGTTACCACAAATCCTGAAGACCTTGAATAAAATCATTAAATCGATTACGACAATAAATCCGAAATGGAGAGAAGAAACCGGGTTATTAACCACCGAATTATTTAAAACGACAATTGTCGTCCCGCGCAATGCAAACTGAAATAATCCCGAAATTCATAATTAAACTCGTTTTAACCGCGCATCTAATTAAGCAATTCAGTTCCCGAGGCACAATATCTCCNAATCATTAGTACACTTTTTTTAACACAATAAAGTTCCTTTAAAAATACTTGTTACCACAAATCCTGAAGAGCTTCAATAAAATCATTAAATCGATTACGACAATAAATCCGAAATGGAGAGAAGAAACCGGGTTATTAACCACCGAATTATTTAAACCGACAATTGTCGTCCCGCGCAATGCAAACTGAAATAATCCCAAAATTCATAATTAAACTCGTTTTAACCGCGCATCTAATTAAGCAATTCAGTTCCCGAGGCACAATATCTCGCCGGTATTTAATATACTTAAAATTACCAGAGCCTGGGGTCCAATTACGTGAAAAAAAAAAAAATAAAACGCCGCAGGGGAGGCCGTGTAACGAGACAAATCCCTGGTAATTAGCAGGCATCTTTTCGCGGCACTATTTACCGTGTAACAAAAAGACGAATCATGTGCGTTACTAGAGCAGAAAATCCCGTTTTATCCCCACCAGCGGCGGGGGCATCGTTCATATTTGCACTCTATTAAATCTGGACCGCGGCTTTTCGGTTTAATTGGATGAGGGAAAAAAACATCGTGTCTAGCTAGAAAAATGAACGCGGAGAACTTTATCGATCCTCGGCCAATTACAACCGGTTTAAGTGCCACTCGCCGCGGACAAATTGTTCATCCTCCGGCTCTGCCTCCGCGGATTGCCTTTTCTGCCCTGTTCCAAAATTTACTCGCCGCTCTCTCTCCCGAGTATCTTGTTTAAAAACAAGCCTGAACGAGGGACGGCGCTCTCGCGGGTATTTGCTGATCGTTACCGGGACTCCCAGCAGCTGGAAATACGACGAAAAAAATATATATATTCAGGAAAACGTATCCGAGGTTGGGCCAATTACGGGGCCGATGTTTCTCAACCCGTTCGATGGCCGACAACACAAAGGAAGAAGCGAAAGAAGACGAGGACGTCGACGACTCCTCGACGTCANCGCGGGTATTTGCTGATCGTTACCGGGACTCCCAGCAGCTGGAAATACGACGAAAAAAATATATATATTCAGGAAAACGTATCCGAGGTTGGGCCAATTACGGGGCCGATGTTTCTCAACCCGTTCGATGGCCGACAACACGAAGGAAGAAGCGAAAGAAGACGAGGACGTCGACGACTCCTCGACGTCGAGTGGCGAGCTTTCGTCAACGAAACTCGAGCCACGGCCGTTCACTGTTTGCTAAACCGTGACAGGGTTCGACTCGGATGATACCATTCACGACGAGAATATCGGAAGAGGCCGAAGCCCTGCTCTCTCTCTCTCTCTTTTTCTCTCTGCGTTCTGTAAATATTGCAGTTTTTCCACCGTTTCGGAGAGAACGGGAAGGCCGGGCGGAATCGGGTTAGATAAGTCCGGAGACGATGCACTGGATTACGGTCTTGTTTCGCGGGCCACGATAGGAAATCGGATTTCTCGACAGTTTTATTGCGGACGACTCCTTTTATTTGGTTGCAATAAAGATTTCGGGGCTTTTCACCGATTGCTCTTGATGGCTCGTCCCCGCCGGAACTCAAGCTGGATTTATTCTCCGATAACAAGATTGAAATTGATTTATGTAACACAATACCACAAAGCCTATTTCTAAATTCCCCTGATTGGCCGCGGGATCAATCCACGTTTCAAAAAGTATCAAATGCCACAGAAAAAAATCGTCAGAAAATCATTTGTAATAAAAGAGCCATGCAATATGATAAAAAATCCTACGCATTGCCTCGGAGAATGATATTTCAAATACGCGGCTAAAATTTCAGTTGAGTCGGTTGAAATTTGTTTGAGTTATGAGTCCAGTCGACTTGAAAAATGTAGTTTCGAGATAAACGATGCACGGTCGCCATTTTGACACGTTTCGCTTTNCACAATACCACAAAGCCTATTTCTAAATTCCCCTGATTGGCCGCGGGATCGATCCACGTTTCAAAAAGTATCAAATGCCACAGAAAAAAGTCGTCAGAAAATCATTTATAATAAAAGAGCCATGCAATATGATAAAAAATCCTACGCAGTGCCTCGGAGAATGATATTTCAAATACGCGGCTAAAATTTCAGTTGAATCGGTTGAAATTTGTTTGAGTTATGAGTCCAGTCGACTTGAAAAATGTAGTTTCGAGATAAACGATGCGCAGTCGCCATTTTGACACGTTTCGCTTTAAAAAAAATACTTCTGTACAGTCAACTACGAGTAGAATAAAAATCCTATTTCACAATTCCAATTTATTTCGTGGTTTCGATGAAAAAATACTTTTTTTTCCTCTCACCCCTTGAAATTGATGACGAATAGAAACGGTGTCAGATTTATTCCCTGAACGAAATTGATTTATAAATTGCATTTACACGGTGCAATAAAGTTTGATAGCGATCGAGCAAATCAATACGGATACAATTGACCTCCTCGCCAAATCCTTTAATTTTTTGCATCTATTCTGGTCGCCATAAAACGATTTTACTGATTTCCGTCGATTCGTGCCGCAGCGGAGGGAAGGTCGCGATATCTTTGTTGGTATAAAAAAAACTCCGGCAGGAAGAGGAAAAAATAGACAGTCCCTCTATCGAAGGCAACGCGACGTGCAACCCTTCTACCACACATTCCATCTCTAATACCGATACACACAGCGTGTCACTATACATACATATAGTGTAACGACGTTTGAGTCTGAATCGTGTAATGATTAGGCGAGGATTTGCCAGTCGATGATATCAGCTTTTGGGAAAACTCGACGGTGTACGTCACACAAGCGGTCGAGAGCAGTGATCATCTAATCGTAATGCTATTAAGCGATTATCAGGTGTAGAGCGGTGTTAATCAGAACGCGTCTGTTTCATCCGTCACGCGGCGTCAGAGGGTTCGGCGAGCACAAAGCTACCTTGATGGAATCCACTGCATTCTCGTCGTCCCCTTTAATTCCTTTTAAACATGGAAATGGGTCTTTCGCTCGCGCAATCGTCAAAAGCGTTCAGAATTCTCGATCGAAAGTATTTCTCATTTTATTTAATCACATTATTGTTACGATTTAATCATTTATATCAAATCTATTGAGGAAAATATAAATTTGTGTAATTCGTTCTGTACAGTCAGCCATAAAATAAAATAAAAATAAAAATAAAAATATATACAGTGACTTCCATTAATATTCGGACACATTTTGAAACGGTATAAAATTTTTCGTATTGGATCAATGAACTTTATCTTCTGTGGAATTTTAGAGAGCTTAATTTAGTATAGAATGTCTAACAAAAAATTTAAAAAACTTGGTATTCATTGAAATTGCGAGGAAAATAGCAGAGGATACGGTTTTTAATTTTTTTATTAGGGTCTGTAATAAAAATTGGAAGTGTCTCGTTTGCAGATCTAAGTAAGTTATATGCATGTACACAGTTTCATCAAAATCGATCAATATTGCTATGCATTATAAGCGATTAGAAATTAAAAAAATCGCAGTTCTCCACGACTTGAAAATCTACGACTGGGATAAATTGAAGAATTTTTACATGTTTCGATATGTCTAACATTTTTACGGTTTCATGGATTTTTATAAAACTTTTCACATTCATATAACACTTTTAGATCTACAAACGGGATGTTTGAAATTTTTGCTAGAGCCTCTAACAAAAAAGTTAAACATCATGATCTTTTCTTCTTTCTTCGAGATTTCGGCGAATAGTAATTTATTTTAACTGTTTGTTACATATTACATAGTAAACTAAGTCTTTTAAAAGCCCAGAAAAAATTAAGTTAGTCGGCTCCATTTTAAAGAACTTATACCGTTTCAACGTGTGTCCGGATATTAATGGGAGTCACTGTATATTAATAACATTGAAGTTTAAACTTCTGGAAGACTAATCTACAGTGACTTCCATTAATATTCGGGCACATTTTGAAACGGTATAAAATTTTTCGTATTGGATCAATGAACTTTATCTTCTGTGGAATTTTAGAGAGCTTAATTTACTATAGAATGTCTAACAAAAAATTAAAAAAACCTGGTATTCATTGAAATTGCGAGGAAAATACTAAAGGACACGGTTTTTAACTTTTTTATTAGGGTCTGTAATAAAAATTGGAAGTGTCTCGTTTGCAGATCTAAGTAAGTTATATGCATGTACAAAGTTTCATCAAAATCGATCAATATTGCTATGCGTTATAAGCGATTAGAAATAAAAAAAATCGCAGTTCTCCACGACTTGAAAATCTACGACTGGGATAAATTGAAGAATTTTTACATGTTTCGATATGTCTAACTCTTTTACGGTTTCATGGATTTTTATGAAACTTTACACATTCATATAACACATGTAGATCTACAAGCCGGATGTTTAAAATTTTTGCTAGAGCCTCCGACAAAAAAGTTAAACATCATGATCTTTTCTTTTTTCTTCGAGATTTCGGCGAATAGTAATTTATTTTAACTGTTTGTTACATATTACATAGTAAACTAAGTCTTTTAAAAGCCCAGAAAAAATTAAGTTAGTCGGCTCCATTTTAAAGAACTTATACCGTTTCGAAGTGCGTCCGAATATTAAAGGGAGTCACTGTATATAAAAGTATAAAAATATGAAATATTTATATCTTGTATTTTGGTGAAAAGTCTTGCAAAGAAGGTGGAATGGCAGCGAGAAAGTTTTGAGGAAAGATGGGTTGATAAAGGGGGTGAAGAAATATCGTGAGACTTACCACCATGTCAGAGCCACTCTTGGAGGCGTCGCTGACGGCGGAGGGGCTCCTCTCGACGACGAGGCCCCCGGGTACCGGGGTCGAGGTCGGCGGTGTCGGTGTCGGTGTGACCGCCGAGGCGGTGCTCGTCGGCTGGCTGGACTTTGGTGTGGGCGCGGGTGTGGCGACGGAGGACGTGGACACCAATTGATCCTTGTCGGAGCTCGCCTGGTTCGCTGCACCGCCGACAACGCCGCCGATGATGGACGCACCTGCTCCCGCCGCCGCTGTCGAACTCGAGGCTCCGGACAACTCATCCGTCGGCAAAGAGCTCCCAACGTCTTCGCAAAAACCAAAAAATTCATCCATTTTACTTCCATCCGTTCCAAATTGAAGCCGAAAATGCCGGAACCATGCATGTTTGTGAAATAATTCATTATTTTGATTGAAATACGCCGAACGCGTGTACTGCGTTAATTAAACTGATGCACCCGGGCTAAGTATTTGACAAGCTCTGATCCGCGGAAGAATAAAAGAGCGAACCCCTGTTCTGTTTGACGGGCGCAAAGTTACACGCGCCCGGAGAGAATTTTGCAACTTCCGTACAAACCGTAACTTCGCCGTGTTTTTTAGTTAATGAAGTTGTTTCGCGTAATTAGCTAATTTAGCCTGCACTCCCCTTTTCGGTTTACTCGGGGCCTTTGAAATTTTCGTTCCCTTTTCAGGTATAATATTTGCATAAAGAATCCCGACAAAATTGTTACCCACCCACCCCCTACCCCTCCTCCTCTTTTTTCGTTGCTCTTCGAAGCGGTTCTTTTCATTCCTTTGCGCCACCTTCTCTGCCACGAGAACTTTTAAATCAATGTTACACCCTCATTTTTACGCTTAACAATACCCCGAGTAATTTCTCACCGGATAACTTGCTCCGCGGCCAGAAACTTTTTCACTCTTACCCACATCCTACCGCGAACAATATCTATTACCAACCCGCCGCAAATTTCTTTCCAAACTTTCATATTTACACTCTTATTGAAAACTCTTTCGCGGGATATACTACGAGCATCGACACGGGACAGCGATGTTCCATTCCGATTCGATAAGAATATAAGAATATCTATTTGAATTTTAACGTCCAATGATAGAATTTTTAATAATTCTCAAAACGACCTGTTATTCTTGGACGAATGCCGCAATAAGCGTCAGTTTATTTCCATAAGATAATTGTAAAGTACAAGATTTGAGTATAACAATTGAGAATTATTAATATAAGAATATATTAGAATTTTACAGCTCGTGCAATCTTAACATTTTCAACATTCCATTTCGGATAAAAATCCCCAGTCATTTGTCACATGCACAAACAAAATTTCGAACTTTAATTTGATACTTTATCTCATACAAACTACTGCGAGGATCGGCATGAAACTCAAGCGGATTAAGTATCGCCGGCAAACAATGGACCATTTTTAATTTAGTCGAAGCGCTAAAAAGTAGGCACCGGGATATAATGAACGGGTTGATGGAATTTGCGTCGTTTATCTGTTAGTTCGTTCGGCGGGCTCCCCTATTTTGTTGTTTTCCGAAATTTGCAATCTGCCTGGCCGCGCGTATACACGTCACAGTTAATCTAGTTTACTGCGCTTCGCGTCACGGTGTTTCGTACCGCGGAGTTGTTCGAACTTCTGCAAACTGCATCCGGGCTTCCGGGTTCGACGGCTCGGTCACCGGGTATCATATTAGAAATTTTCCGGCTAATTCAATTACCGGCGAGATTTTATCGACGGGACAATTAGGAAAAACAACGTTGGGCGACCGTCGAATTGGTTTCGCGTTACCAAAAGGTTTCCCGGGTCAACGGGAATAACAGGAAATTCGAAACGGGAAGACATTCGACACATAATTTTCATCTGAATATTATCAGGGGAAAATCTCGTTAAGGGAGAAACAGGAATCTGATTTCTGATATTAATTTAAAAAGTTTGCATCGAATAATAATTTTAGCCTGTTTGATATTAAGAAAAAGGCGAGGGAAGTCGTCGGGCCTGAGAATGAGCCGTACAAAGTGGGAAAATTGGATTGCCAGATAAGATTGAACCGGGGAAGAGAGCGAGAGAGAGAGAGAGAGAGAGAAAAAATCGAATTCAAATTACCTTGGGCGCTTCTTGCTACGACCAACTCGACCAGGCCGCGTGCCTTCTGAAGGATCGAGATTGCTTGTTCATGAGAAATGTTCGAATCTAGTGGCTGTCCATCTATCGCTAATATCTGATCTCCCTCTACCAGGCGGCCATCGCTGAAACAGAACAATCGTCAAAATTTAATAGGAAAATCTCCAGCCCATCTCAATTTCCCGCAAATCAATTCTCAATTAATTAATCATAATTATTCAGTACATTAATTTACGTTCATGTGACCTGGCCATTGCGAATTGCAGGCTTCCCCTGCACGCAAATTATAATGCAAAACACCCAAAAAAAAAGAAGCCAGAGTATCGTGAAAAATTAATTGCTTATGGGAGTTGCAATTAACGAGGTGGAAACTGTGCAGGTGACTGAAACGAAACAGGTAAACGCGTTTCCTGCGCTGGGAATCGAGTTAGCGAAGATCCAGCATAGGACAGAAGGGTCCCAACACGATTTTCCCGTGGAAATTGAGAGGAGCCGTCGAGTGGCGTGGGCGTTTCGCGTCGTCCCCGTGCGGCAGCCATGAAATCTGAACCGCACACCGGTCGAATCGCGTTGCGGATCGGTGCGCCTTTGATAGAGGAAAATTCGTGGCATAGGTTAGCGCGATCGTGTCGTTAGCAGGTAGAGAGAGAGAGAGCGGGTCGAAATTCGCTTTGGCGGAAATTAGGTAACGCAACCGCCATCGGCCCACTAAACACCCTTTACCCGGACCGAGGGTTTCGGCCACGCGAGAACGTTCGAGCCCGATGGATCGATGAACAAGGATAATGACGCTCGCCAAGATTTTCCGAAATCCGATCATTATTTCGGCCAAACGAACTGAAAGCCTCGGCCCTCCATTAACGCCCGAGTCGTTTTAATTCCGTCATTAAACGCAGTTTGCTTGTTGTAATAATTGATGTACCGTTTGGTGTCAGGTTTCATGATCGAAATCCACAATCGGTTATTGATTGTAGTTGTGGACCAATATAAGTCAAAACAAAGCTTAAAACTAAAAATACAAGATTTTTTAATGTATTAAAAAACCATACATTAAGAAAGATGAATTTTAGTTATTTTTTCATTGTATGATATAATATAATTCTACGAGAATATAATTCTTATTGCAAATACTTCTTTTTTCATTGTATAATATAATATAATAAGTATTTGCAATAAGAATTATATAAACGAGATGGTCAATTGATCCAGGATTTTGAATACATCTTCGTTGATACCTATATTAATTTTGTACAAAATTTCAAGCAATTTTCAATACTTTCGATTTAGGAAACAACTACCTTAAGTACGTGAGTGAATTTTGCGTCAATTTACGGGTAGAGAAAAAATGTGTCAGTCAAATGGGAACATTTACTCAGAGATTAAATTTGACTTCTGCNATTTACGGGTAGAGAAAAAATGTGTCAGTCAAATGGGAACATTTACTCAGAGATTAGATTTGACTTCTGACTGTTTCCAATTTCTTAAATAAAATTTTAATACAAATAATATTCCTATTTTTATTGTACTTTAAATGGTGGATGATTAACAGTTTCACTCGAATCCTCTTTTTGAGGGATCATCTTTCTGACAGTCACGTTGCAGCGTTTAGTGGAAGAAATGAAAATCTACTGTGCGAACGCGAGCAAATCCGAAAGGCTCGTTCTCCAAAAATACGTCGACGCATATTCCGCTTTGTACGGAGTATCAGCAGTGTGGATTTATATGACGGTGACTATCATGATCCTTGGGACCTTCTTCACGCAAGACCCGTTCCCCATCAGAGCGNCAGCGTTTAGTGGAAGAAATGAAAATCTACTGTGCGAACGCGAGCAAATCTGAAAGGCTCTTTCTCCAAAAATACGTCGACGCATATTCCGCTTTGTACGGAGTATCAGCAGTGTGGATTTATATAACGGTGACTATCATGATCCTTGGGACCTTCTTCACGCAAGGCCCGTTCCCCATCAGAATATCCCTTCTCTCTCGACTCTCTGTCAATTGATCCAGGATTTTGCATACATGTTCGTTGATACCTATATTAATTTTGTACCAAAATTTCAAGCAATTTTCAATACTTTCAATTTAGGAAACAGCTACCTTAAAATTGCGGAACCGAGTCATCAGTTGCCGACTTAACAGGTATTTCCACGAGAGTGGACGTCATTAATGAATGCACACCTGAACAGAGGCTCGCTGGCAGTGTTCCAAAAAACGGGTTTGGAAATCACCTGACAGGGTTGGCCTGTCTTGTCACGTTGGTTTTTGCGTTTGAGCCTCGGCCCTCGTGACAGATTGCGACCGAACGAGTGACAGACGAGGCGCAGCCGGAATCTCTGTTATCTGGAGGCCCGGCGCTGTCCAAACATTCGTTATCTAAACGCCTACCTTCTCTTTTCATTTTTCCGCCGCGTCACAGTGTCGAACCGCGGCGGCGGCATTTCCATTTTCCGGCTCGTTTAGAATCTTGCGACCGACCCGGCCGGCGTCCTCGATCCTATTTATTATGATAATTCCCCTTGGAAACGGCGCTTAGGATGAATAATTAATGAACACGGTTTCGCGCATTCCTGCGAACGCTCCCAATTGGCTTTTAAACGCGGGGCGTTTTAACGAACGAGATGATCACAATCAATTTGCGCCAGGGCCCGCGGAGGAGCGGTATGTAAATGCGGAAGGCTCGAACCGGCGACTATCTCAATTAGCCCGGCTAATGGAATTTAATACTCGCCGGCGACGCATTATGGCGGATCGGTCCGATGGAATTCCGTTTTAATAGAAAACCGGATATCTTCGGCCGCGAGATATTAAACCGGCCTGATCACCGCGCCACCTACGGATTCCCCGCGTTCCGCGAAATCGTCGCAATATCTTCGAACCCACGTTCGACGGACCATTTCATTTTTCATTTCCTCCCGAGGTCCATCGGGGTCTGTTTGTCGCAGCGGAAAAATGTCCCGTCTTAGCGAACGAGGGATAAGGGAAAAACCGACGACGACGACGACCCGGTGAATTATGAACGGCAGGAATATTGCCAGACAGGTTTTCCACGAGCATCAAGGGCGCTTTCAACGTTAAGAAGAAAGAAGACCGGCTTGACACCGCGGTCAACGTTCGCCGGTGGTACCTCGGGGACCCCTGTTACAACTTCCACCCTTATCAAGACTCTATCCTAGCCACATCATTTTTTAATCCTGTCCTCAGAATAACCTTGACTTTCCTGCCCTTGAAAATCGTACTTCACTATTCATAGATCACTCAATCCAAGATTTAGCTATCATTTTTTAACCCTGTCCTCAGAATAACCTTGACTTTCCTGCCCTTAAAAATCATATTTTACCATTCATAGATCACTCAATCCAAGATTTAGCTATCATTTTGTAATCCTGTCCTCAGAATAACCTTGACTTTCCTGCCCTGAAAAATCGTATTTCACTATTCAAAGATCACTCAATCCAAGATTTAGACATCATTTTTTAACCCTGTCCTCAGCCTAACCTTGACTTTCCTGCCCTTAAAAATCGTATTTCACCATTCAAAGATCACTCAATCCAAGATTTAGCTATCATTTTTTAATCCTGTCCTCAAAATAACCTTGACTTTCCTGCCCTTAAAAATCGTATTTCACCATTCAAAGATCACTCAATCCAAGATTTAGCTATCATTTTTTAATCCTGTCCTCAAAATAACCTTGACTTTCCTGCCCTTAAAAATCGTATTTCACCATTCAAAGATCACTCAATCCAAGATTTAGCTATCATTTTTTAATCCTGTCCTCAAAATAACCTTGACTTTCCTGCCCTTAAAAATCGTATTTCACCATTCAAAGATCACTCAATCCAAGATTTAGCTATCATTTTTTAATCCTGTCCTCAAAATAACCTTGACTTTCCTGCCCTTAAAAATCGTATTTC
The DNA here is from genome assembly GCA_019453355.1 of Ceratina japonica. Lineage (NCBI taxonomy): Eukaryota > Metazoa > Arthropoda > Insecta > Hymenoptera > Apidae > Ceratina > Ceratina japonica. Next base: position 14,350 of record SMSR01011007.1, on the reverse strand, counting down.
ACCATTCAAAGATCACTCAATCCAAGATTTAGCTATCATTTTTTAATCCTGTCCTCAAAATAACCTTGACTTTCCTGCCCTTAAAAATCGTATTTCACCATTCAAAGATCACTCAATCCAAGATTTAGCTATCATTTTTTAATCCTGTCCTCAAAATAACCTTGACTTTCCTGCCCTTAAAAATCGTATTTCACCATTCAAAGATCACTCAATCCAAGATTTAGCTATCATTTTTTAATCCTGTCCTCAAAATAACCTTGACTTTCCTGCCCTTAAAAATCGTATTTCACCATTCAAAGATCACTCAATCCAAGATTTAGCTATCATTTTTTAATCCTGTCCTCAAAATAACCTTGACTTTCCTGCCCTTAAAAATCGTATTTCACCATTCAAAGATCACTCAATCCAAGATTTAGCTATCATTTTTTAATCCTGTCCTCAAAATAACCTTGACTTTCCTGCCCTTAAAAATCGTATTTCACCATTCAAAGATCACTCAATCCAAGATTTAGCTATCATTTTTTAATCCTGTCCTCAAAATAACCTTGACTTTCCTGCCCTTAAAAATCGTATTTCACCATTCAAAGATCACTCAATCCAAGATTTAGCTATCATTTTTTAATCCTGTCCTCAAAATAACCTTGACTTTCCTGCCCTTAAAAATCGTATTTCACCATTCAAAGATCACTCAATCCAAGATTTAGCTATCATTTTTTAATCCTGTCCTCAAAATAACCTTGACTTTCCTGCCCTTAAAAATCGTATTTCACCATTCAAAGATCACTCAATCCAAGATTTAGCTATCATTTTTTAATCCTGTCCTCAAAATAACCTTGACTTTCCTGCCCTTAAAAATCGTATTTCACCATTCAAAGATCACTCAATCCAAGATTTAGCTATCATTTTTTAATCCTGTCCTCAAAATAACCTTGACTTTCCTGCCCTTAAAAATCGTATTTCACCATTCAAAGATCACTCAATCCAAGATTTAGCTATCATTTTGTAATCCTGTCCTCAGAATAACCTTGACTTTCCTCCCCTTAAAAATCATATTTCACTATTCATAGATCACTCAATCCAAGAATTAGTTATCATTTTTTAATCCTGTCCTCAGCCTAACCTTGACTTACCTGCCCTTAAAAGTCATACTTCACCATTCATAGATCACTCATTCCAAGATTTAGTTATCATTTTTTAATCCTGTCCTCAGAATAACCTTGACTTACCTGCCCTTAAAAGTCATACTTCACTATTCATAGATCACTCAATCCAAGATTTAGATATCATTTTTTAATCCTGTCCTCAGAATAACCTTGACTTTCCTGCCCTTAAAAATCATATTTTACCATTCATAGATCACTCAATCCAAGATTTAGCTATCATTTTTTAACCCTGTCCTCAAAATAACCTTGACTTTCCTGCCCTTAAAAATCGTATTTCACTATTCATAGATCACTCAATCCAAGATTTAGTTATCATTTTTTAATCCTGTCCTCAGAATAACCTTGACTTTCCTCCCCTTAAAAATCATACTTCACCATTCATAGATCACTCAATCCAAGATTTAGTTATCATTTTTTAATCCTATCCTCAGAATAACCTTGACTTTCCTGCCCTTAAAAATCGTATTTCACTATTCAAAGATCACTCAATCCAAGATTTAGCTATCATATTTTAACCCTGTCCTCAGAATAACCTTGACTTTCCTGCCCTTAAAAATCGTATTTCACTATTCATAGATCACTCAATCCAAGATTTAGTTATCATTTTTTAACCCTGCCTTCTGAATAACCTTGACTTTCCTGCCCTTAAAAATCGTATTTCACCATTCAAAGGTCACTCAATCCAAGATTTAGCTATCATTTTTTAACCCTGTCCTCAGAATAACCTAGACTTTCCTGCCCTCAAAAATCATATTTTACCACTCAAAGATCACTCAATCCAAGATTTAGCTATCATTTTTCACCCTGTCCTCAGCCTAACCTTGACTTTCCTGCCCTTAAAAATCGTATTTCACTATTCATAGATCACTCAATCCAAGATTTAGCTATTTATTTATTTATCCGTTGTAAATTAACCCTGTATCGCTTAGGGGATTAAAACGTCGCGACGGCGTTGGTGGACGAATCAGTGTAGGTAACATCGTGTTGGAAAATGATGAAGGGAACGGACACGTAGCAGGATTTATCGGCGGCGGCGTCAGAAGGTTAAGGTGTGTCTCTTCGGAAAGGATTAAGGACAGACGGTTCATGGTTTGATATCGCTATAAGCGGAACATTATGTTGTCGTATTGAATTATGGACGATGATGGATCACTCGGTTCTGGCGCAACGACGCCGGGAACGGCGGCGGGGGCGTATTGAGCGGCACCGGGCGCGGCGTGTCTCTGCGAACGAGCATAATTCACGTCCTTCTTCCGCGTTATCCCCCGTAACAGATAACCCGTGTTTCTTCCCAAAAAACGGTATCGAAACTTGCGAACCCCTGACAGAATATATGTCGCTATTTTTCCACGAAAGTGTTCCCCAGATTTCTGAACCAAATAAACCGATGCGGGTTCTAATGTAGCTTTTAAAAACAGTCCCTTCGGGGGTTTTCAGTTTTCAGTCAGTGAAATTGGAAACGTACTTCGACGTCCGACCTAATAGAATCAATCGATCTCGCAAATGTTTGCTCGGTCCACTTTACAATATTTTTCGTTCGGCAAATTTTTGATCAAAGTGCTCTCGTCCCGCTGCTAATTAAATTCCCTCGCATGACAAATTCAAACGCCGCGTGTATTTAACGGCGAGCCTCGATCGATTTCATTAAATTCTAGCGAAAAAATTCCAGCTATTTATCCAGCGATAAAATTTTGATAGTCAATTCTCCCGCAGCTGCGCTATCATAGCCCACAATATTATAAATAGATATTACGAAATTATAAAAAATTAATGAAGATTTATAATGATTAATTTGTCTGTTTTAATCAATGTGAATGCCGATCGCTGTAATGGCTGAACACAATCTGAAAATCTCATTAATATTAATTAATTTAATAAGAATCGATGGGGAAATGGTGATTCGATGATACTTCGGTTAGCATAATCGCGTGAATCGAACGTGGTGGACTGCATGGCTGCGGGACTAATTATTCTCGTGATCGATTTCGTACTAATCATTTCCAGAGCGGCCGCGTAAACCAATTGACCGTGCCTCTAAACGATATCGATCACGCGAAACTTTACTGCTAATTCGGTGCAAATTGCTCCTGCATCAATTACGTCATAACATTTATCAACACGCGCCTTCGTGTCCGTTTCCAATTCCCAATATAAAATACTTAATACTCACAAAAAACATCATTAATAACTATGTGTCAATCGATAAGAATATTTTTATACAGAAATATAATGCTCTGTTCAAGTAATAACAGTGACATTGGTAATTTTGCTCTATTGTGCTGCAACTTTGCCTTTTGTACATCATTTTTCAAACTTGACTACAACCCTTGCTGTGATTTCACTAATTTGCAGTCCTTAATTTGACAACAATAGGGATTTTGTCTTTATTTTTATTGTAACAACACACCTCAAACTTGCCTAATTTTTTACCTTTTCATTAAAAGGTTCTTTTTTTCGGGAGATTTCACGACTTTTCATGTACAGGGAACAGAAGACGATCTTAAACATGTACAAGTACTATGGACAAATGGATTGTACATATACAATACTGGCCTCAGTTCTGAACTTAATTTTACGCCTATAATTATATTTCAATACGCAACAGGTCAACTGAATGAAAAACAATTCTATCGATCGATAAATACAACGTTAAATATGCTCACTCGTCCATCGCCCAATAAGCCAACATATTCAATTTCAATTTCTTTATTAAACGGACATGAGTCCATTATGACACTAGTATAACGAAAAAAAAAAATTTGTAGAAAAACTAACAATAAAATATATAGGCCCGAAAAACAGGAAAATAAGGAGACATATAAAATTAAATTATTATTATATTATTATATTATTATTATAGTCTATATATATATATCTATATAATTATATTATTATTATAGTCTATATATATATATATATCTATATAATTATATTATTATTATAGTCTATATATATATCTATAGTATATTATTATATTATTATTAAATTAAAATTATAAAATTAACATCTATTAACTATCACATATCATATTCGTCTTCTAATAATAATTCTATATTTAATACTCAAAAAATCATCATTAATAACTATAGTACGTTTTATTCGATAAAAAATACGCGAGGGGGGGTTAAACGATGGGGGGTTAAACAAGTGGATTGAGGCAAGTTGAACAGGAAGCGCGAAGTTTGCGATAAACCTAGGGAGCTGTTGATAGCCGCGCGTGTCTAGTTGTGTTCCTACCAGGAGCTTAACGACTTAGCGGATACTTTAATCTCTGTGTTCACGGAACAAGAAACGGGAACAAACATCGGCGACTTCTCTCGTCTATGAATAAACCGATCCTCGCGCCTCAGGCGCCCATTGTGCCGTGAAGTGTTTACGCCGCGACGAGCTAAACACACGCGACGTACCCTTGTTACAAGAAATAAAGAACCACTGAAATCGGTTTGACATCGGTCGAAAATAATTCGATGACGGAATCCATCGTTGGACCAAAGCCCAGAAATCGTTCAATACAAAGAATTCGAACTTTCCTCTACAAAATCTAGCCTTGAAAAATAAAAAAATAAGAAGTACAAATAATGTTTTCATCTAGAAATCCCATAGTATTAACCCAAAAATTGTCTACGAATTTTTGCAGATTTTTAGCCGTGAAAAAAATCGAAAACTTTTTACCGCGCTCAAAGGATGTCGCCGCTTATAACTATCGACGTATTCCGAGGGCAACTCCGTAGTTGAAGGTCCCGTAGTTAATTAAACATGGGAGACAAAGTTTCTGGGGGGATAATTTGAAAATTACTGACGGCGAAAAGCTTTAAACTTAAGCTCGGCGCTCGGTAAGCCGGGCGGCAGGGCGCGCGGTCACATTTGAATCACTTTGTCCCCGCGCTTATTTACATGGTAAAGGGGTGCGGGTTATTCTTCCCCGCGAGATCGAAACCTCGTTAGCCGCGACTCTTTTTAACCTAAATATTCGAGGACGCGCGCGCGGCCGTCGGTCGGGACGCGCCGAGGGCCCCCGTTAAATATTTATTCGCAAATAATTTACCCGCAATTTTTCCCTCAGCTCTTTCCGGTAATTGTTTTTCGTTCACCTAAATTCACCCCCCGTTTCCTTATCGCAGCACAGGATCTACGAAATAAACTGTTCGTAAAATAAAATACTTAATTTTACACGTATTTTTTTTTTTTCTGACAGAAATTGTAATGGATCTGACGAACAAACGTTGGGAACGTCGGGCACGGGTTTACGCGGGCGCGAAAAAACTGGCGCAATTTCTGTATTAAATGGCCGATTGTGCAGTTGGTTCGGGAATATCGACTGGCGTGCCTGGAAACGCAATTATATCGCGTGACATGGAGTGGAATTGAGCGAGCGGGAACGAGGAACGATTGATTTAAACCAACTCTTTCAAGGGGCAACAATACGGATACACATATGTATGCGATCCGATGAATATGTATAAACGCTGCATTTTTAATGGTCGCGAGAACTCGCCGGGAAATTGGTAATTTCAAGGTGATATTTCCAATCCCGATAGCAATTTTCACTGATCATTTTCCAGCACGCGCGACGTGCCAATTTTTATTTTTCACAAAATAAACGACTCCCAGGTTTCAATTAAATTTAATACAAAATTGACGAGCGACGGTGTTGAAATGACCCTGAAACGGCATCACGATAGGCTTCGCCTTGAAACAGTTTGGCGTCGAAATTTCGTCGCGTCACGGAACGACAATGGGGAACGTTTAACGCGGTCAAGTTAAACGGGACGCCGTATGCCGGGGAGAAACTTCGTCCCGGGTGACACGAGACGTCTACGCGAATTCGATTAAACGAGCTATGTTTCAATTCGATGAACGAAAGGATTCTACAAGCTGCGCAAAACTATTACGGACTCTCGCGACGAGATACGTAGAAATCCGCAGGACTGATCGTTTTAGATGTCGAAGCAACTGGATAATTTTAATACACGTGGAACGAAAGGGTTGTAAAAGTTGCACAAAACAGGTATGGACTCTCGGGATGAGAAGAATACGTAGAAATTAGCAGGACTGAATGTTTTAGATGTCGAAGCAACTGGATAATTTTAATACACGTGGAACGAAAGGGTTGTAAAAGTTGCACGAAACAGGTATGGACTCTCGTGACGAGAAGAATACGTAGGAATCAGCAGGACTGATCGTTTTAGATGTCGAAGCAATTTGGATAATTTTAATACACGTGGAACGAAAGGTTGTAAAAGTTGCACGAAACAGGTATGGACTCTCGGGATGAGAAGAATACGTAGAAATTAGCAGGACTGAATGTTTTAGATGTCGAAGCAATTTGGATAATTTTAATACACGTGGAACGAAAGGTTTGTACGATTTGCATGAAACCAGTATGGACTCTCGTGACGAGAAGAATACGTAGGAATCAGCAGGACTGAACGTTCTAAATGTCGAAATAATTTGGATAATTCTAATACACGAGGAAGACGGTGGAACGAAAGGATTCTACAAGCTGCGCAAAACTGATATGGACTCTCGTGACGAGAAGCATACGTAGAGATCCACTGGAATAATCCTGAACGTTTTCGATGTCGAAGCAGTTTGGATAATTCTAATACACGAGGTCGGAACGAAACGAGTCTATTCTCTGGTGAACTGGACATCGCCGCGGACAAACGGCGGACACCTGTACAATCGGTTGTATGTTAACTAGCCGACGGTGCGACCTAATCCAAACGCGAGCATTGATTATTAGCCGTCGACTCGTCAAGCTGATAAACCGTTGTGCCCACATCATCGCTGCTCTGTTTGCGTTCACGGGAATTATCATGAGAATCACCGTTTCTCGATATCTCGTCGATATAATTGCTTCAACAAATCGAAAGCAAACTCGCAAGAGCCTCGCGGGAGAGTTTTATTCCCGTCGCCGGCGAGCATATGTTCATTTACGAGAATTTCAAATATTAAATTAACAACCGAGTTCCCGCCGTTTTTTTTTCAATTGAACTTTTCCTGTCAACGGTAAGGAAATCCATTTAGTAAATTGTGTTAAAATCCCGGAGCACGGAAGCGTTCCCTGTTTAATCATACACGGTGGTAGGAATCCCAGCACGCGGAAACCACACAGTGCCGTTCCGCGGTTGAATGAAAACCCGATGCGCGATGCGGGTGCAGTTCCGTCGGTGAAAAGTCGCGGAGANATTCCCGTCGCCGGCGAGCATATGTTCATTTACGAGAATTTCAAATATTAGATTAACAACCAAATTCCCGCCGCTTTTTTTTTCAATTGAACTTTTCCTGCGAACGGTAAGGAAATCCATTTAGTAAATTGTGTTAAAATCCCGGAGCACGGAAGCGTTCCCTGTTTAATCATACACGGTGGTAGGAATCCCAGCACGCGGAAACCACACAGTGCCGTTCCGCGGTTGAATGAAAACCCGATGCGCGATGCGGGTGCAGTTCCGTCGGTGAAAAGTCGCGGAGATTTTATCGTGCAGCCCCGAATGCACGCGGAGTGACTACTCGCCTACAGGGACGGGCCGCATGTTAATGCGGGAAGAAGAAGAAGGCGAAGAGGAAGAAGAAGAAGAAGGCAAAGAGGANATTTTATCGTGCAGCCCCGAATGCACGCGGAGTGACTACTCGCCTACAGGAACGGCCCGCATGTTAATGCGGGAAGAAGAAGGCGAAGAAGAAGGCGAAGAGGAAGGAGAAGAAGAAGCCGGGTAAGGAGCTGCGTGGCAGACGGCCGGAAAGGAGAAAAGAGGAATATTTAACGGGGGAGGGCGGTCCGACCAGAAGACGATGAAAAGGGCGCGTACGCGTATGAATAAGGCTGAGAGAAAGGAGATTTATTGCGCGATGCAAAGTGTACTCTCTTCCCTCTTCGCGGGTCTTCCAACGGAACGCTAGGAAATGTCATCCACCGATTTTGATGAAATTCTCCAGAAAGTCATCACAAAAATCTCTCTCAAACAAGGATCGCAGATTTCTTCGTTAGTAAACAAACGATCAACAATTTTAGTACATTTTTGTTTATTTCATGGTATTGTATGATTGTAAAAATAAAATCAAAAATTGTACATTTGCCAATTGTTATTCAATCTAATTGAAGAACCAACCCCTAATTCCCAACCCTTCTCTTAAAGCAGGACATAATCTACCATAAAAAAACAGGATAAAATTTTCGAAGTCCTTAAAGAAAATTTTTCAATTTTCTTAGCGACAATAGATTAGGTTGAGAAGAAAAGGGCGAAGAAATTTCTTTGTTTAATTACCGAGGCGCGGGGGCGGGTTTCCTCTTAAAGGGACGGTAGTCATAGTCATCTTTTCTTCCGCTGTCTCATTAATAATTCTAGAGACAAGAAACCCTCGTCGCGAGAGAATGCTATCGCGTTACGCAGAATGGTTGCGTTCAAGCGTTCCATCAATATTCATCAACCTGATAGCTCTTGTTAAAATATTAATTTGCATACGATAAGAAACCGCCCCCGGCCGGATCACTCATTTTTTCCCCACAAACTTGCATATTCAGTATATTTTGCATCACTGAAACTGGGAAGAAATCACTATCCAGTCTGGATTATTTCTAAATGGAATATTAAGTCAATAAACTTAATTTCTGTATTTGAATTTTAACGTCCAATGATAGAATGTTTAATAATTATCAAAACGACCTTCAGGTGTTAAAAAAAACTCAATATTCTACGAAGCTTAATAATATATTTCATTTATTTCATTTATTCATAATAAAATAATAATTATAACAATGAACATAAAAGACAAAAGAATGAAATAAAATAAGATAAAAAAAACAATATATAATATATAATGATAAATAACTATTTTTCAGGTCGTTCAAGTGAACGACGACCTTCTTAACTATAACAAAAGTTGTTCAAACCAATAAGACCAATAAAAAAATGAATTGGATTGTTTTTGACAAAAGGGAAAGAATTACAGTAGAAATATTTTTGCTACGCATGTATGTGCTTAAGTTGTTTAAAGCAAGAAAAGCAATAAAAAATGAATTGGATTGTTTTTGACAAAAGGGAAAGAATTACAGTAGAAATATTTTTGCTACGCATGGATGTGCTTAAGTTGTTTAAAGCAAGAAAAGCAATAAAAAATGAATTGGATTGTTTTTTACAAAAGGGAGAGAATTATAGTAGAAATATTTTTGCTACGCACGGATGAGCGTACGCGGAAGTAAAACATATTTAGCGCGGGAACGCGAGCGGGATTTTCGAACAGATAGCGGGGGTTCGGTCGGCGCATAACGAGATTTCCACGAGATTGTTTGCCGATACAAGCCGCGATCATCCATCATTCGTAGCGCGGTAGGCGAGGGCACGTTCCCGTTTGTCGTGGCTCGTCGATATAGCTTAGTATAGTCATAGTCCTCTGCCGCGACTGTACCCCAACCGTGTGTCGAGTTCGAATCAATAACGAATCTCTCTCGCCCCGCTTCCCACCCCCGCGGCTCTGCACACACTACCCCTTACTACACTAGTCCTACTTCTTTCTTCCCGTACACAACGCGTATATGACACTGTGCCCGACTACGAGAACGCTTTTTAAGTCTCGAGGAGGAGGAATCTCTGAATCGGAATGATCAAAGGCACCTGGATGGGAATCAGCCAATGATTCCGACGACAATATTTCTGAGAATAATCACTGTTCATCTATATTTCTATTATCTAATTGATTTTTTCTGAACGCGTTTCGTCAAAATCGATTTGCAATAAAATTAGATATAACATTTTTACGAGACAGTGACCATTGCCTGATTTTATTGAGGTGGAAGACAATTTCAAGAATGCTTGACGAGTTTTACTTCTAAATTATTCCTACTAGTAGGAAATTGTACGAGACTATTTGTAGCTGACCTAGACTAGAGTTACGACTTGCAGTAAACAATTTTATTTATTAAGTATTGATGCTAGCGAAAATTTGTTTACACGAAAGTTGTAGGTATTGACATTCTCTACAAGAAAGATTGTATGCATTTTTCTTCTAATTCAAGTATTTAACGAGTTAAGTACGATTAATTGGGATTTTATGGGTGATGACAAGATTCGACCATTCCACCGTCGAACAGCCAACTTTCGGCGAAAAATTTCGTTTTCCTTCAATTACTTCTAAACCGTGGAACATACAGAGAAATTGCAAGAGAGCTTTTCTGTAGCCGACAACTAAAGCAACAACTTTTGTCTGAAACATTTTTTGCTAGCTTCGATAGTTAACGAGTAATTAACAAAAAACGAGAAATCAGTTTTTTCCAAAATACTCGTTAACTATTGACGATCGAAAAAAATGTCTGATAGAAAAGTTTTAGCTTTTCATGGTACCTATAACTATCATTGGAAACATTTTTCGCTAGCGGCAACAGGTACGCAGTTATTTGCAAAAAACGAAAATTTCGAAGAATCTGAAGGGGTATGCCTTGGAAAAATCACGGGAAAAATGAAAATTTTTTTTTCTCGGAATTTCGAAAAATACTTCGAGTAAAAGTTGTAGGTATTACTATATCCTAAAAAAAAGGTTATATATAGTTTTCTTCTATCTCGAATAATTCAGGAGTAATCGATTAATTACATCGTCCATCGTCTAATACTCATTAACGAGCGATGTTAGAATGTTAGAAGGAAATTGCATAGAACTTTTCTTTTATCTGGAAACTACAATTTATTTTACAAATTTATTTCCAGAAATTGGAACCCAAATATTCCTGAACTACTTCCGATTATTATGAATATTCATTAATTCTACACAAAAATCACGTCGTCTAAACATGCTGTTATACTGAAACTCAGTCGACGTATCAAAGAGCACACAAGCTCTACAAGAATGCATTTCTCTCGTGGGCGTATTGTCACGAGGAAATAAAGAGAGAGAACCTTAGTAAGGAAGTAAGCAATCAGGAAGCGGACGAGTATAAGTCTCAATGTATTAGGGCTTTCGCAACGGTTGGAATTTTTCAGTATTCGTAACGGGACGAGGCTCCTGGCCCCATTTCCTCCTTCGTAAAATTGTCAGTAACAAACAACGGCACACGGCGGCGTAAATTTATCAGCGCCGAAAAGCTGCACCAGCAGCAGCAGCAGCAGCAGCAGCTGCACCATCGGCTTTCCTCTGTATAACTCTTTAATGCCCGGAAACCCGTCGCATCGTCCCAGCCCCCTGAGAGATTTCGTTCCTCTTTATATATCTAGACCACGCCATTCTCTCGCAATTATCAAAATACCCTCTCTCATGTTCTCTTCCTCTCCTCTCCACGTCATCTCTTATCCCATACACAAAATATACAGTGATTAATATCCGGACACACTTCGAAACGGTATAAATTCTTTAAAATGAAGCCAACTAACTTAATTTTTTGTGGGCTTTTAAAAGACTTAGTTTACTATGTAATGTGTAACAAACAGTTAAAATAAATTACTATTCGCCGAAATCTCGAAGAAAAAAGAAAAGATGATGTTTAACTTTTTTATCAGAGGCTGTAGCAAAAATTTTAAACATCCGGCTTGTAGATCTACATGTGTTATATGTGCCCATAATTATGAAAGTGGTCTAAGTCAAAATTGTTTGAAAAATTAGTTCGTTAGTTATTTCATACCACATTATTCTTACCTTTCTTTCTACCAAGAAAGATTTAAGTCCAATTTTGGGCACGCTAACGTTATTGCAAGGATTACATCCAAAGCTAATAGACTTAGCCACTTATTTGACATCTTCCATGATTCTGTACCTGTCATCAGACGTAAGCTTCNATTATGAATCTAGTGTAAAATAAGTGATAAACTCATTTTTCAAAAAATTTTGACTTAGACCACTTTCATAATTATGGGCACATATGAATGTGTAAAGTTTCATAAAAATCCATGAAACCGTAAAAGAGTTAGACATATCGAAATATGTAAAAATTCTCCAATTTATCCCAGTCGTAGATTTTCAAGTCGTGGAGAACTGCGATTTTTTTAATTTCTAATCGCTTATAGCGAATAGCAATATTGTTCGATTTTGATGAAACTTTGTACATATAACTTACTTAGATCTGCAATCGAGACACTTCCAATTTTTATTACAGACCCTAATAAAAAAGTTAAAAACCGTGTCCTTTAGTATTTTCCTCGCAATTTCAATGAATAGCAAGTATTTTTAATTTTTTGTTACACATTCTATAGTAAATTAAGCTTTCTAAAATTCCACAGAAGGTAAAGTTCATTGATCCAATACTAAAAATCTTATACCGTTTCAAAATGTGTCCGGATATTAATGGGAGTCACTGTACATACATACATACACATATATATTCAATTTTTATAATTTCTATATATATACATTCAATTACAATATATATATATATATACAATATATATATAGTAATTGAAATAAAATTTATATTGTTTTTATGTACGACGGCTTAAATTTTCGATCGAATTCAATTAAATTGATACTCAGAGAGAGATTTCGATTTGGTGTCGATCCGCGTACGCAGGAAATCGAGTCAGTCGACGAAATATGTATTTCACGTGCGGCCCGCGCTCTTCGATCGTAAGGACCGGTGAGAGAGAACCGGGGAGAGCGTATGTGCGGGGAATCTCGGCTTCGATGAACCGTTCCGATAGTTTCACGGTTTGTTTGACGGCAACGAATTCGCGACGAGACACGCGAAGCGTGTGATGCGTTGGGAATCACTTTTGGATGGTAGCTCGGAGAGATGTGTACCCGGTTCCCGTGCCGACACGTTTAGATATTGTTCGCCGGCGCGCGGTATTCAATATTTTTATGGCCCGCAGTTTAGAGGACGCGTATTCAAAGAGTGGCCGGGAAGTATATCTGTCTATCGAGGAATAACTGCATGAAATCTACCTCGGAATTGCACAGTCCGATGGAAAAAGCTTTCCCATTTTTTGCGATATCTACTCTGCGATTCTTATAGTCTCCCGTGGCAAAAACAAATCCGGCAGCGGAATTGTTTTGCTACGTGTAGTTCCCGGAAAATGGAGGTCTCTCGAAAAATGGATGAGGTAATACGTGTTTCGTGCTAGTATTAAAAACTGGGAACGTGTCATTTGAAAATGTAGAAAATGTCTTTCTAAGAGATGAAACTTCAAAATGGAGTAAAAATAGAATTTTTTTGTACCGTTCTACCTCTTTTTCTCTCGGGAGGGCTCCTGGACTGTCGTCTGTATAGCCTATGAAAGTCGATGTATTCGGAACATGTTCCCATTAAAAATAGAATTAAATAAACCGACAGCTCTTTGGAAAATCGATTACTTTGGTTAGATTCTCGAATCCAAATACTAGGAATGTAGCAATTAATTAAAAATCGGCGAGGCCAATATCAGGGAATTATTTTCCGATATCAGGGAAAACTGTTCTGAAATTAAAATGAAGCACGTCCGACTCTTTTTTAAAAAAAAAACCACCTAAACTTTACCGTGGTTACGCATTCCGAACGGTATCGACGGATCGATCATTGCGGATGGATTTATGGTCGATGGACAGATGGAAATGAAAAATATCGTTTCCCCGTCTCGTTCCTATTAATATATCCATCACAATCGTTCGCATTTTTCCCTCGTTTCTCTCTGGAGATTTATCACTCAAACCAAAGTCAAAAACTCAATATGTCCGTTATAAAAAGTGCTTTCTATTGGCTGAACTTGAAGGATATTCAAGAACACGACTTTTATCATGGTTACAGTTCAACTTCGAAATTGCTGCAATTTTTTATCCAAACATTGCAGTGCCACGATTTTTGCGAATTTTTGGGAAGAATATTTTGTGACCAAATTGCACGTGTATATGCTTGGATTAATGATGCGAATTCGAAACGAATGCCTGTAGAAATTTGTTGACTTCGAAGGGGGTTAAGTGTTTGGGAATACAAGGTCGGTGCGCGGCGTTCTGGAAACTCCCTGAACGTGNATATCGTTTCCCCGTCTCGTTCCTATTAATATATCCATCACAATCGTTCGCATTTTTCCCTCGTTTCTCTCTGGAGATTTATCACTCAAACCAAAGTCAAAAACTCAATATGTCCGTTATAAAAAGTGCTTTCTATTGGCTGAACTTGAAGGATATTCAAGAACACGACTTTTATCATGGTTACAGTTCAACTTCGAAATTGCTGCAATTTTTTATCCAAACATTGCAGTGCCACGATTTTTGCGAATTTTTGGGAAGAA
>SMSR01011005.1:0-10367 GCA_019453355.1 Ceratina japonica | reverse complement strand
CCGACGAAAGTCATCGAACCAGAGTGAGTCCAATTCTTATTTAAAGTAGCAAGTTAACGGTATCAAAAATTATGATACACAAATTAATTTCGATATTAAGTATAATAGAACTTTTGTTATATGAATCCCTAAATAAATTAACGGTGTCAAAAATTATGATACACAAATTAATTTCGATATTAAATACAGTAAAACTTTTGTTATATGAATGCCTATTATGTGAATATTTTATTATACGAATCTCTGTTGCACAAACAGTATATATCCTATTGCAATATTATATGTAAAAATAATATTTATTTATTTAAAATCTATTCAATGGTTTAGTATGAAAGAAGCATAATACATATTTGCAACGTTATCCCATAAGTAGACTGCGGATCTTTATGCAAAACAAATAATTTATAATGTTAATGTAGAAAATGAAATCGAAATAGGAATTCTCCTTGTATTTTAAAAATCATAATATTCAATTCCCTTCTGTTACCTTATGTATGAATGAATTCTGAATATTGGATTTAAGGCTTTCACGGTTATTGTTTATCCTGATAGCATTCATCTTCCGGATTGAAACCGTGTATTTTGACAACTCATATGCCGACGTTTCGCCAACGTTGAAGTTAGCTTCATCAGGGCTGTAGGCTCTGATACCGCTACACGGTTTCAATCCGGAAGATGAATGCTATCAGAATTCTGAATACTTTCCGCGTACATACCATTCTTCTATAAATGCATAAGTGATGTATGTACAGTGGCCCACAGTGGCCCTTATTAATATTCAGAAAAAATTCATAACGAAACAGCTATTTTAATGTTGCATCAATCAACTTAATTTCTTCTTTAGCTTTCGTTATACATATACAACTTCTTTTATATGGACATTTATTTCCGAATTAGTTTATATATATAATGAAGATTATGCCGTACATAAATTGTGCCATTCAAAATGCAATTAAAAACAAATATTTAATTATAATAATATGAACGTTATAGACCAGCGCCTGGCCCCGAAGTGATTTACTTGAGACACGTGGAACGTGCCAAGCCGTATCTGCCTCCACCTGAGGAAGATAGAGTTTATCCTCCGCCACGTTTCATCATACCCTTGAGGGACGTCCATCAGATCGAGGGTGGACGTATTCACTTCGAGGCCAGAATCGAACCGGTGGGCGATCCCACCATGAGGGTAGAGTGGTACATCAATGGAAGAGCTATCGAAGCAAGTAAGTGATCCCTTATATGTACATATTTAAAAGTTACAGCCTGATCGAATTTTAATTTTATAATTAATTTGAAAATTACAGGTTCCCGGGCGACTTCCATTTTCCGATTTGGCTTCATATCGCTCGATTTGATCAGCATTGTTCTTCAAGATAGCGGCGAATATTTGTGCCGCGTCGTAAGTTCAACCGGAGTCGCCGAATCTCGAGCTACCCTCAGCGTGACGCGTAAGTCTTTAAGGATATTATACAATACATACAATATGTATATATCTGTATACGTATTTTATTATACTTCATTTTAATATACAATATATATAAGGAAACATTACAGAATCAAGTGCTTTTTTAGTTAGGAAGAAAGTATGAAAACTTTTAAAACTAATAATTGTCTCATCATTTTTCTAGCTAAATCATTATAAAAGTTAATGTACTATGACTGGATTTTTGTTTCAGCTCGCGCGACAATCGAACAGGCTAGTCAACACCCCGACAGCCTCCAGTACATTCAACAGCTCGAGGATTACAGCAAATATCAAAGGCAGGAGAGTGTGGAGGAGATCTCTCCACAGCGGCCGGCCTTCATCCGACCACTCCAGGATCTAGGAGNCCATTTCCGGGACTAACACTTCTTCCGGAACACCCAATGAAGATTATGCCGTACATAAATTGTGCCATTCAAAATGCAATTAAAAACAAATATTTAATTATAATAATATGAACGTTATAGACCAGCGCCTGGCCCCGAAGTGATTTACTTGAGACACGTGGAACGTGCCAAGCCGTATCTGCCTCCACCTGAGGAAGATAGAGTTTATCCACCGCCACGTTTCATCATACCCTTGAGGGACGTCCATCAGATCGAGGGTGGACGTATTCACTTCGAGGCCAGAATCGAACCGGTGGGCGATCCCACCATGAGGGTAGAGTGGTACATCAATGGAAGAGCTATCGAAGCAAGTAAGTGATCCCTTATATGTACATATTTAAAAGTTACAGCCTGATCGAATTTTAATTTTATAATTAATTTGAAAATTACAGGTTCCCGGGCGACTTCCATTTTCCGATTTGGCTTCATATCGCTCGATTTGATCAGCATTGTTCTTCAAGATAGCGGCGAATATTTGTGCCGCGTCGTAAGTTCAACCGGAGTCGCCGAATCTCGAGCTACCCTCAGCGTGACGCGTAAGTCTTTAAGGATATTATACAATACATACAATATGTATATATCTGTATACGTATTTTATTATACTTCATTTTAATATACAATATATATAAGGAAACATTACAGAATCAAGTGCTTTTTTAGTTAGGAAGAAAGTATGAAAACTTTTAAAACTAATAATTGTCTCATCATTTTTCTAGCTAAATCATTATAAAAGTTAATGTACTATGACTGGATTTTTGTTTCAGCTCGCGCGACAATCGAACAGGCTAGTCAACACCCCGACAGCCTCCAGTACATTCAACAGCTCGAGGATTACAGCAAATATCAAAGGCAGGAGAGTGTGGAGGAGATCTCTCCACAGCGGCCGGCCTTCATCCGACCACTCCAGGATCTAGGAGAATTACAGGAGGGACGTAACGCCCATTTCGAGGCGCAACTGACCCCTGTCAGTGACCCCACGATGAAAGTGGAGTGGTTTAAGGATGGCAGGCCAATCACAGCTAGTAAGTTCATCATAATTCATCATTCAAGTATTTCATATTTCTGCGATTAAATTAAATAAAATAGAAACAAATGTATAAATGAAACAACGTCCTGTCTGAATCTACTAGGCTCAAGAATCACAACCATCTTCAACTTCGGATACGTCTCGCTCAATATATTGCACCTACGAGCTGAAGATGCGGGTTCTTACACTGTCAGAGCTGTGAACCGCTTGGGAGAGGCCATCAGCTCCGCGTCTCTCCGTGTCTTTGGTAAATATCTATAAGTGAAACTCTAATCGCTCAATCCTAATGCTAAAGAAAAGGATTTTTATCCTAAAACTCAAATCTAATTCGCCGAATCTAAATTAGATGCAGCTCTGTCTCCGAAATATTATCAAATATATTATTAACCGTTTCTCAGAATACATTTTTCTTGTTCACCATTGTTTCTAATTCACCTACAATTGCATTCAATTATTATTATCGTCCTTATTAATATATTTTATTTATGTTATCTTCTACATAGTTTGGTATATAATTTTCATTTTGGTATTGAATACCAATGAATACAGATCTATATAAAAATAAATAATGGAATAAATAAAATAAATTCTCGCTAAATTACACTTATACTACATTTAATTATATAAATATATACAATATTAAATATTCAAAGATTTAATTGAACTAAATTTGTTTGACAGCACGCACAAGCGTTACTTCAGATTTAGGAATCCCCGAGCAACAGAGGTACATCGAGGCTGCCGAGGAGTTGGAAGCCTATCAACAGGCGATGCAACTGAAATACGTACAGGAGCAACCTGAACCGACCAGCCCACCGGAATTTAAATCCCCTATCAAAGATCAGAACAGCATACGAGAAGGCGGATTTGCTCATTTCGAAGCACGTTTAGAGCCAGTCGGTGACTCCGAACTGAGAGTTGAATGGCTCAAGGACGGACGCCCTGTAGAAGCAAGTAAGTACAGAACTTCGATATTCAAAATATAATTTATTAGCATCCGTCGTGGCTTCACCTTTACGTATTATAAATATACTACCTATGGCACTTTGGAATACATAAAAAGCTATAGTAATCTCACTGCAAATATTTCAGTCGTTTTTAAGATTTTTTCTAACATACAAAGAAAAGCTTTCTCTTTATAGTATAATAGTAAGATCGTAGGATAAATAATTCGATGGCATTAAAAATAATCATTCAAAAAATGAACTTTCCAGGTTCACGGATCACGACATTTTTCAACTTTGGCTATGTGGCATTGACCATAAAATACGTCACCATCCACGACGTGGGTATATACACCTGCCGCGCGTACAACCGCGCAGGCGAGGCCCATACAACGGCTCAACTGAGCGTGATTAGCAAGAACGACGTCATCTACGATAGTCAACATCCCACTGGACTCCAGAAGATTCAAACTTTGGAAGATTCGAGCAGATACTCGCGCCAAGTAGAGGAAGAAACGCGAGTGACTCAGGCGCCACGATTCTTAGGAAACCTGAAGGGTACCAACAAGATTGTTGAGGGTCAACGTGCCCACTTTGAAGCTCGCGTCGAACCGCAAAGCGATCTGACCATGACCATCGAATGGTACCATAACGGCAAACCCATCACTGCTGCGAATAGGATTCAAACTTATCATGACTTTGGATATGTGGCTATAGACATTCTTCAGGTCAGATCTGAAGATGCTGGGACTTATACTGTGGTCGCTAGAAATGCTCTTGGACAAGCTCAACTGTCAGCCACCATGGTTGTAGAAAGTAAGTAAAAAAAAAGACCACAGGATTTTAATGCACTTATAAAATGAATAAATGTGTTATATTTTGAATAGTGAATGGAAGATCATAAAAAATATTGGATGCTGTGACATTTAATTCACGAATGGAAACTATAAATTTCATAACGCAATTCGATTTTTTAAATATTTTATTTTGCATAAAAATCCAAAGTGTAATTATTAATTTATAGAAATATAGGACATTAAATAAACAATCAAATAATATTCCACAGATTATTGTCTTATCAATTCTATAATTAATAATCGAGTTTAATTATTATAGCACGTTCGGGTGTGGATACCAGCAGCATGCACCGCGCTACGTATGAGAAAACGCAACGTATGGAAGAATCCAAATTTGTCGAGCCTCAATATCACATCGAGGAAATTTCCAAATCAAAACCGATCTTCGTTCAACCGTTGAGCGATCCGAAACCAGTAAGCGAAGGCAAAAACATTCACTTGGAGTGCCGATTGGAACCGATGGGCGATCCG
The DNA here is from genome assembly GCA_019453355.1 of Ceratina japonica. Classification (NCBI taxonomy): domain Eukaryota; kingdom Metazoa; phylum Arthropoda; class Insecta; order Hymenoptera; family Apidae; genus Ceratina; species Ceratina japonica. The sequence continues at coordinate 5,199 of SMSR01011005.1, read as the reverse complement.
ACGATGAGAGTCGAGTGGTTCCAAAACGGTCGACCAGTCACCGTCGGCTCTAGATTCAGAACTTACTACGATTTCGGTTTTGTCGCATTGGATATTGTCCACTCGACGGTTCTGGACTCTGGTGAATACACTGTCAGAGCCACTAATCACCTTGGCGTTGCTCATACTTCAGCCTGCGTTCGAGTCATTGGCAAATCTGACATCGTCACCGAAACTCAGCACGAGCAGTCACTTGAGCAAATTCAAATGCTCGAGGACTCTTCAAGGTAACAACCAATTTTTTGTAAAACAGCCATTATTCAACTTCAGCAGTAATTACAGTAAATAGCAAAACTAAATTAACATGAATAACTTTTTTTAAATCAAATGAAACAATCTTTAAATAAAAATTAAGTTTTTGTTAATTCAAATACGAATTTCTGATCTTCCATGGGGAACTTAATTAATTATAATTCAATTTTGGATTTAAGGCTTTCACGGTTATTGTTTATTCTGATAGCATTCATCTTCCGGATTGAAACCGTGTATTTTTGACAACTCATATGCCGACGTTTCGCCTGTTTGTTGTATATTTTATTTTTACTTACACGATTTAACTTTCAGATCGATCATAACATTATAATGAATATGAACATGTTTTACCGTTAGATATCGAAGGACCCAACAAGAAGAGGTGACAGTGATGCAGCCGCCACAATTCACGCGACCGTTGCACAACGCAGAAACGGTTGAACTGACGAACGTTCACCTCGAGTGTCGCCTTCAACCAGTCGGCGATGCCACCATGAAAGTCGAATGGTTCGTCAACGGTAGACCAGTGAAAACCGGTCACAGATTCAGACCATCCTACGAGTTCGACTATGTGGCACTCGATATTCTTGGCGTTTACCCTGACGACTCGGGCGTCTACACCTGCCAAGCGAGAAATCAATTAGGCGAAGCTGTCACATCCTGCTCAGTGCGAGTACATGCAAAGAAGGATCTGCTGTTGGAATCGCAGCATCCTGAGGGTTTGGAACGGATACAGTATCTGGAAGATGCGTCCAGATATAAGAGACGCGAGTTGGTCGACGAAGTAGTCAATGTTAAACCGAGATTTATCACCGCACCGAAGAACCAGGAGAATCTTCGTGAGGGACAATACGCTCACTTTGAATGCAAATTGGAACCTGTGACTGACTCCAACCTGAAGGTTGAGTGGTACAAAAACGGCCGTCCAGTCACAATAGGTAATTATCTTAAATTTATTTTTATTATTCATTATGTTCTCAAATTATAGGAATTAGCAACGTGGTCTACTTATTATTTAAATACATTTTAATTGGAAAATAATTTCGATAATAAAATATTGAAAAATGCCCAATCCTGTCAAGTATAAATATTCGTTCACATTCAAATAATTATTTTAATATTGAAGTTAACAAATTAATTTTTGTTTCGGTGTTAGAGAGTTTACAACAAAAAATTAAAAAATTTGCCATAGATTGGATTTTGGCCGAAAAGTTCCATGTCTTTGGATATGTCTGTTTTTATATTTACCTTGAAACGAAATGTGGATTAAATACTAATGTGAATAGACCCCTATATTATAATTACAATTATTATTATATTTACTTATATTATTTATATAATTAATTGATATATGTATATTTATAATTATTATAAATATTTTTAATTTCCAATCAGGACACCGATTCCGTCCGATACACGACTTCGGTTATGTTGCCCTGGACGTCATCGACCTAATCGCCGAGGACTCTGGCACCTACANTTTACCTTGAAACGAAATGTGGATTAAATACTAATGTGAATAGACCCGTATACTATATTTATAATTATTATAAATATTTTTAATTTCGAATCAGGACACCGATTCCGTCCGATACACGACTTCGGTTACGTTGCCCTGGACGTAATCGACCTAATCGCCGAGGACTCTGGCACCTACACATGTCGCGCCGTCAACCTCGTAGGAAGTGATGAAGTATCCTGCACCTTGTCTTGTCGTTCGACGGCGCAGGTCCTCACCGATACACAGAACGAGCTCGGCCTTGAACGCATTCACTATTTGGAAGATCGCACTAAATATCAACGACGTGAAGACATAGAAGAAACGACCACACAAGCACCGATCTTCACCACCTCCTTAAATAACGTAGAGATCAAGGAGGGCCAGAGAGCTCACTTCGAATGCAGATTGATTCCCGTCTCTGATGCGACAATGAAAGTCGAATGGTTCCATAATAACAAACCTGTTAAAGCTGGGTCTAGATTTGTCGAAACGAATAGCTTTGGCTTCGTTGCTTTGGATATTATGTACGCCTACCCTGAAGACTCTGGCACCTATACCTGCCGCGCGAAGAATATTATTGGAGAGGCGATCACTTCTGCAACTGCGGTTGTACATTGTAAGTCTAAACTTCTAATCAATTTCACGACATAAATTATTAGACCAGCAATAGAATTAGTAGAATTAGTACAATTTATTATGGGTTATCTGATAAGTTAGTTACGATTTTAATACTGTTAAAACAAGAATACAAGATTCTATTTAAAAAATTCAAGGTCACCTTTATTTCTTAAAAAATAGTACGAATACAAAAGATTTATATGACTGGTTACATTGCTTATAAAAAACAGTACCTGTTTTTCCTCTTTCACTTTTTTTTAATACCTACCATTTATGAGAGAAATGCTGGCTAGTAAATCTCTGAACACCCTGCATATGTGTATAATGCTAGAGAAGAAAAGAAAATTTACAAATTAAATAGAATATTTATTATTTATAATTATTTATAATTAATTTTGTTTCGAATAGCAAAAAAATCGATCTACACGGAAACTCAGAATGAAGAGACCCTTCAGAGAATTCATTACCTGGAGGACACTTCGCGGTACCAGCGTAAGACCACGCAGGAGGAAATAGTTACTCAAGCTCCAGTCTTCACGATGCCCATCAAGGATCTGAAAGTCGCCGAAAATCAAGCGGCTCACTTTGAGGCTCGCGTGATCCCCGTCGGCGATTCCAAGCTGAAAGTCGAGTGGCTGCGAAATGGAGTCCCGATTGCAGCTTGTGAGTTTCAATTCATCCTAATTTTAATCGGAATATTTCAATTTTCCTGATCCGAAATTTTTTTATTCAACACTAACAAACTCTGAGTCGCATTCCACATTGATTTTATAATCGATTGTTCTTATGCGTTACAAAATTCAAAGGATTTTTAATATAAGTAAGTAATCGAAACTTGAGGAAATCAAGTTGACGTCTCTCTTTGAAATCTAAATTTTGATATCTCTATTAAAAATTTTGTGTTACTCCTGCTATTAGAAAAAATTTCACTGTTATTAAACAATATTTCTGGCTTCAATGTGTTTAAATTGTACTTCTGATGACAGCGAATCGCGTGACGACGATGCACGATTTCGGCTACGTCGCTCTGAACATGAAATACGTGAACCCTGAGGACTCCGGCACGTACACTTGCCGCGCGAGGAACGACCTCGGAGAGGCAGTGACATCAGCAACGCTCTTCGTCCAGTGTAAGTGCAATTATAACTAGACTGCGGATTTTATGCATTTATGAAAAAAATTTAATATACAAAAAATATAAACATTGCACGTAATGCATAGAGAAAATAAATTTTTATTTAAAACATATTTTTTTTAGCTGATACTGTAAATAGTTTATTTTGCATAAAAATCCGCAGTCTAACTATAACGTTGACTTTGAAGCTTCGATTTCCAGTATCGCTTCTCGTAAGCCATGGATCAGCTTCCAAATTGTGTAGATACGGCTGCTTAAAAGTAGAACTTCCTTTTTTCTACTTTGTGTGCAACGTACTTTTTTTGGCGAAGTAGTATATTTTTTATGGATTTCGTTAGAGGTGAAACGCAGGACATTTTTTTTTAATCCTTGACTCAAATTTTTTTACATACTTCATTACACATCGCAGCCATGACTGTAACGGAAACATTAATATTTTGATACTTTTTTCTGTACGGAACACTTTTGGAATTTATTAACATTTCATATTCTCAATCGAGTTTTTCTATTAAATTTATAGTAAATAATAATTATTTACTTAATTATAAGCTATTCTATACCAAATTAATCACTTTCTTACCTCCATGTCAAGAATTTTCTTCAAAATATTATACATATAATGTAGCTCATGCTAAAAGAAGGTTTCATTAATTCTTTTATTGAATTCGAAATGATTAAGATACAGGCCTTCGATTTTTGCGATTTCTGTCAAGTTTCGCACAAGGTAGCTGCATTTGCATTTTTATCTCGGAAACTATAATAGCTGATATACTGATACACTTTTCTTTATCAAGTAAGTAAAATCTTTAAAAACTATAAGCTATTCCAATATATGTATAATTCTATTAAGTTGAAAAGTTGCATTGTTCATACTGAAAATTATAAACGATGTTTTATTCTGCGAAAACTTTACTTTGAAGGACAAGGTCAAAAAATTAAAAAAAAATATCACTACATTCCTTGAGCTACAAAATAATCACCCACAATGTAGCACCCTCGGGTAGTTTTGGGTATTTAAATGGTTAAGTAACATGCAGCAAAAAGTTAGTGTAAAGAATGCCCAATACTCTATGTTTTAGAAGAAACTTCATATTTTGCAACTCCAATTTTTATACCCCAATTCTACTCCGTACATCATGATAGTTTTATCGTGATTGAACATTAGCATTCCTTTTTCGTAATTTCTTACGAAATATCTTTCTTCCACGTTTCATTCCATATGCATATCTATTATATGTCTTTCGTCCCTCTTATTTCTCTTAAATATGTATCCAAAATATTTAAACGTGACCTCTACTTTCCAATGTAAAGATTTAATCGAAAAATAGAAGTTAATGAAACATTATATTTAATTTCGTTACTTAAAAGTAATATAAAAAGAATTTAATTATAATATATAAAGAATTACATTATACAGGGTGTTCAGAGATTTACTAGCCAGCGTTTTTCTTGTAAACGGTAGATATTACAAAAAAGGAAAGAGGAAAAAGACATACTGTTTTCTTCCTGTTTTATTTTTTGAACACCCTGTATGTACATAAATTTAAGAAAAATCCCTGATATCGAGGTAAAAAGGTGACCGATTTGGCTTGTAATGCCTCTCACTTAATTTATTAATGAGTACCTCGGATGAACATTTAACTCTTATTACCAC
>SMSR01011000.1:0-10266 GCA_019453355.1 Ceratina japonica | reverse complement strand
ATATAAATCAAAATCTATCACTTAAACATATATCTTATAAATATGACCAGTAGTATATAATTGTACAATCTTGTGAAAGGAAAAAAAACTATACTCTAATTTTTGTATGGATTATTGCACTATTATAATCAATTTCGTTGTAATTCAAATAAATAGAATACAATTGAATTTAATCAAAGAAGTAAACTCATAAACATGGAATGAACATTCCATTATTGTCAAATGTAACAGATATCAGATATGATAATGGTATTTTGAATATCGTTAATTAATGTCATTTTAATTTTTCACGAAACTAAACAGATAAAAAAAATGAAATCTTTACTCTTGCTTAGCTAATGCGGGGTTGAAATGTACGACTTGTTGGATATTACTATACATATGCAAAAGAACATACCGAGTATAACGTATATAGATTTACTATATTATGCACACATGCATAAGCGCACCAAGTCAAGTAGCAGGTAACAGCAAGAGTTCATCTTGGTATTGGCATATCTGACATCTTTCGACGTGCGCTTTCCTTGCTAATGTATGTTCTCGCTGAAAGAAACGTTGCAAGCTTTTATTAAGCATGTCATTGACGAAGTATACAATTTTTGATGGAAACTTGTTATACTTTCAAATCGTAGGAGAACAAGAAAATCATCATCTAACTTGAAACTCTGAAAGTATGCTTATCTCAATTTTTCTAGAGGAATGGAAGCAACCAGGGAGCACAATTATTATCAGTTGCATATTAAAGCCATAAAGAGTTTAATTTGTCGAATGGATCAACATGGATCAGCAATTCTGTATAAAGTCGTATGCAAATTTTCTTTGACAGTCTGTAAACGTTGGCGTCGTACCAGATCCTTAATATGATATATTTTGATGATGTTGCATCAATAGGAAGCCTGAATCAGGTTAACATCCAATATTACAGGCATACGCTATTCCAATACTGACGCAACTATCCGCTATATATAAATTTGCCTCAAATACGAAAATCTTAAAATACAATATCAGTAGAAACCACAGTACAATTTACATTACCACTTTATATTTAGACACTATTATTTTGTAACAAATTTCTTCGTTTTTCCTAACTTGCATCTACAGTATATAATAAAACATGTTCTTGAGTACTTTACTTTTGTTTTCTTTTTCGTTTGTTTACTTAATAAATAAAAATTGTACATAAAGGANACTTTCGACGTGCGCTTTCCTTGCTAATGTATGTTCTCGCTGAAAGAAACGTTGCAAGCTTTTATTAAGCATGTCATTGACGAAGTATACAATTTTTGATGGAAACTTGTTATACTTTCAAATCGTAGGAGAACAAGAAAATCATCATCTAACTTGAAACTCTGAAAGTATGCTTATCTCAATTTTTCTAGAGGAATGGAAGCAACCAGGGAGCACAATTATTATCAGTTGCATATTAAAGCCTTAAAGAGTTTAATTTGTCGAATGGATAAACATGGATCAGCAATTCTGTATAAAGTCGTATGCAAATTTTCTTTGACAGTCTGTAAACGTTGGCGTCGTACCAGATCCTTAATATGATATATTTTGATGATGTTGCATCAATAGGAAGCCTGAATCAGGTTAACATCCAATATTACAGGCATACGCTATTCCAACACTGACGCAACTATCCGCTATATATAAATTTGCCTCAAATACGAAAATCTTAAAATACGATATCATTAGAAACCACAGTACAATTTATATTACCACTTTATATTTAGACACTATTATTTTGTAATAAATTTCTTCGTTTTTCCCAAGTTGCATCTACAGTATTATAATAAAACATGTTCTTGAGTACTTTACTTTTGTTTTCTTTTTCGTTTGTTTAGTAGAGAAAATATGTCATTCCGAGATGCAACACCGACAAGAAAGAAACATGCAGACAAGATTCTTATATTTTATTGAATAGAAATTGAATAAGTTATTGTGACAAGTTATAGAAATATGTTAGAGAACAAAATTTGAAATAAATTTGTCATATAAGTATGTTTTGCTGCATAGTGTAGACACAGCTTCACAAGTCTAAATTTATTATTATTAGAGTGTTCAGCAAATGCTAAACACGCAACGTACGTGTTCTAAATTATGGGCACACTTGTGTATGCTAGGTTGGTCTGATTCATTCCTGCGGTTACAGTCCTGCAATGAAGTGACGTACGATGCGCAAGGAAGATGCAGTTTTGATATTGAAACTGTGGTAAGAACTCGCGTATCGTCGTGGAACATCCCTTTAAATCATTACCGCTTTTGGGCGTTGCGTAATCTAAAAGAAATCAAACTGAAACCCATTCCGTATACGATAGCATAAATAATATACGATTAAAAACGTTAATGATTTTTCTATTGATAATCTTTATTATTTATTCTTGTTTAATCAGAGTTACTCAAAATAAAGAATTAGTGACTAATAATAATATATAAGATAAATAAAAACCGCCAAATTTAATCCGCTATTGAAATCAAAATATAGATTTAAAAATGCATAAACAATGACATTTATTTATATGGAGAATATTACAGGAAGANAGCAATTCTGTATAAAGTCGTATGCAAATTTTCTTTGACAGTCTGTAAACGTTGGCGTCGTACCAGATCCTTAATATGATATATTTTGATGATGTTGCATCAATAGGAAGCCTGAATCAGGTTAACATCCAATATTACAGGCATACGCTATTCCAATACTGACGCAACTATCCGCTATATATAAATTTGCCTCAAATACGAAAATCTTAAAATACGATATCATTAGAAACCACAGTACAATTTATATTACCACTTTATATTTAGACACTATTATTTTGTAATAAATTTCTTCGTTTTTCCCAAGTTGCATCTACAGTATTATAATAAAACATGTTCTTGAGTACTTTACTTTTGTTTTCTTTTTCGTTTGTTTAGTAGAGAAAATATGTCATTCCGAGATGCAACACCGACAAGAAAGAAACATGCAGACAAGATTCTTATATTTTATTGAATAGAAATTGAATAAGTTATTGTGACAAGTTATAGAAATATGTTAGAGAACAAAATTTGAAATAAATTTGTCATATAAGTATGTTTTGCTGCATAGTGTAGACACAGCTTCACAAGTCTAAATTTATTATTATTAGAGTGTTCAGCAAATGCTAAACACGCAACGTACGTGTTCTAAATTATGGGCACACTTGTGTATGCTAGGTTGGTCTGATTCATTCCTGCGGTTACAGTCCTGCAATGAAGTGACGTACGATGCGCAAGGAAGATGCAGTTTTGATATTGAAACTGTGGTAACAACTCGCGTATCGTCGTGGAACATCCCTTTAAATCATTACCGCTTTTGGGCGTTGCGTAATCTAAAAGAAATCAAACTGAAACCCATTCCGTATACGATAGCATAAATAATATACGATTAAAAACGTTAATGATTTTTCTATTGATAATCTTTATTATTTATTCTTGTTTAATCAGAGTTACTCAAAATAAAGAATTAGTGACTATAAAAGATAAATAAAAACCGCCAAATTTAATCCGCTATTGAAATCAAAATATAGATTTAAAAATGCATAAACAATGACATTTGTTTATATGGAGAATACTACAGGAAGGAATAGAAAAAATTTATACATATATCTATTTCGAGCCACATTTTCATTTTCTTTGAACGGAAATGGATATCCGCGAAAATAGAAAAGTAGAGAATTCTGGACTCGCTGTTGTGGAATTCTGAAGATACGCGTACTTAGAGCGCACTCGAGTGAGTGCAAAATGGTGGGGTATAAGACGAACCGGGTGCTTGGACCGAGGGATTGGAAAGGCCGGGAGAAAACGTGAAGAAAAACGCTTCCTAAGACCACCTCACAGACGTTTCCAAAGAAAAAAAAATCGAACAGCTGAAAAACTCGAGGGTGCAACGGGGTAACAAATTTGCCAGTCACGCCATTAGATTTACCCCGAGAATGGATCGTTATTTAATTTCTTTTACTTAGCCCCGAACTCGAACAAGGCTACCCTGCTTAACGTCTCACTTACATCGAGTAAAAATGTACGTGATAGGATTCTCATTAAAGCACGATTGATGACACGGAGAGGGATTTAGGATAAAAATGTTGTCGTCCGTTTTTTTGCACGATATGGGAAGTCGTTCCACGTCGGACTGCCGCACATTTTGCCGTACTTTTTCTGGCGTCGAAGATGCACCATTAGCCTTTCCTCGCCGACGTCCGTATACGCCTCCAACCACCGCTTAACTGCACCTGTTTGTTGGCTCGGCAAGCGGCGACAGCGCGCTCACTGGAAATTGTTTGCGAAATGGCAACGCGTGTAGTGGCTCGAACGCTAATGCAACTTCGCAGCAGCGACGGCCGTCCTATCCATATTTTATTCATGCGACTGTCAGCGAATGTATGAGGCCGGCGGAGAGGGTCGAAGGCTGTCGCCTTTGCGTTTCGTCCGATGCCCCGCGGACGTAAGAGTTGAAGAATGGAACCGATCATTGTCTTGCAAAACAGGCAGCGGACCGTCCGGCACGACTGATTCGACGTGGCGCGGTCTCATCAATCAACCCAGCTTTCGGCTTCGACGAGCAACCATGAGAAGCTGTCACGTGATCCATAAAACTATCGATCGAAAGTGATCGATCTTTCCCATTCGGATACAACGTGATCGACGGTGTCCGGCAGTTTCTCAGGTGATCCGTGCATCCGCACTTTCACGAACGCATACATTAATTGTGCCCGGCGCTGACACGCATCATGGCTATCCTCTTATGCGGAGAGAAAAAAATGAACAGCGATATTAAAATGCCTTACTCGACGTCCAGTTGACGTTTATTAGGTCGTTAAATGTGGTCGTGATTGATAGGTGGATGGAAAAAACAATACTTTCACGACGACGTGTAATTGATGATCCACTAATTAAATATTAAATAAAGATAGTGTATTGAATTCGTTCTTCAATATGAACGTTTACTTGATATGTTTTTTAAGAATTTTTATTCCATACTAGAATGAAAGTTATTAATTTAATGAGACTCAATAATTAAACGATTCTGAAAGAACTCTATTTTATTTAATCACAAGAGAGCGGAGCATTATTTAAATAATATTCAAATCGTTTATGTTGCTTAATGTTATGAGACGAATTGCATAAAATATTAAACAGCATTTCCTCATTATGCGAAGGAATAGCATTCCATTATGTACGTCTGCTAACAACAGAATGCATAATTGAAACTCGCGAAAAGTATGTAACCGGAAAATAGCTTTCATGTTCGCATCACAGTCTCAGACAGTGGTATGCACTGAAATGTCGCATCCGCTATTAATTTAATGAACGTTATTAATTTCATAACTCGTATTTTGGAATTGTGAAAAAAAATGCACGCTACAAGTTTCTCTGAAAATTTGAAACGACAGGAGTGTTGAAAAATGAAATTATGGTACTCTTCGCCCAGCGGAAAGTTCGAAACTGTAAACAACAGGCCGGGAGAGCATTTTTTCCTTCCACATCACGTTGATCCGATCGTATCACAAAAGCTTCATAAAGAAAGAGGAAAATGATAGAATAGGAGAGTTTCTGCGGGTGACACGTAACCAGTCTTTGTCACGAGCACACTTACATCCATAGAAACGTTTCCCCGTTTTCATTAAAGAATTCTATGCATCTCTGAAGACCTGCCGGGCAGGATCTGACAAGTTTCACGCATCACCGCACCCTTATAATTTCAGTTTCGCGTCATACGATATACGTTTAAATCTCTGAAATGTCCAAAATGGAATTCTCCTGTATGCAGTTTGGTACAAAAATCTCCGCGGCTTGTTTACCCATGAAATTTCACAAGCATGCGGACTATTTCTAAATCATATTTCCAATACGTTTTGTATGCATGCTGATTCAATATATATGACAGTAATGATATACATATGTTTACATATAGGTATGTACGTATATAATAATATATCGCAATGATAAATTCCAGCTTCTATTTTGTAACTGTACTAAATCAGCGGTTACTGTTCTGAATTGTACAAAATGAAGANCCCGTTTTCATTAAAGAATTCTATGCATCTCTGAAGACCTGCCGGGCAGGGTCTGACAAGTTTCATGCATCACCGCACCCTTATAATTTCAGTTTCGCGTCATACGATATACGTTTAAATCTCTGAAATGTCCAAAATGGAATTCTCCTGTATGCAGTTTGGTACAAAAATCTCCGCGGCTTGTTTACCCATGAAATTTCACAAGCATGCGGACTATTTCTAAATCATATTTCCAATACGTTTTGTATGCATGCTGATTCAATATATATGACAGTAATGATATACATATGTTTACATATAGGTATGTACGTATATAATAATATATCGCAATGATAAATTCCAGCTTCTATTTTGTAACTGTACTAAATCAGCGGTTACTGTTCTGAATTGTACAAAATGAAGAATGCGGACGGACCAGAGGTAATTCATAATATCAACCAGATTCCATATTACATTTATAACATTCCTTTCCATATGCAGCAAGAATAGTGGTAATTAATGACGTCTTATTCAACCTTTTGTACACAAATAACTTCCCTGAGATAAACGAGACTTTTTGCATCGGATTAACTTCATTGACAGTCTATCGTATTTTTCTTCTGTCTTTGTCCCGAGCTGTTATTAGAGACACTTGCATTAAAGTTAATCGATATCCCATCTAGATAAAGCGTCGCTTCCTTCCTGAGACTTTAATAGTACTAGCTCTTTCACACGACGACGGTTGGGTATACTTGAACGATCTTTCAAACAATTTCTATCCTATCATCGCTTCATGAATATTACTCTTTGAAGTATTCTCTCAATTTTCCATTGAATTAATCCAAAAATGATGAATACTCAAAAGCGCCTTTCTCTCATTTTCGTTACAAATGAGAAACCTTAATTCTCACGTACACCGACAAACGCTAAGATAAATCAACGCTTTCTTTTTAACGTCGTCGATAAAATGAATATACTTCAGCGTTTACAATTCTTACTAATATCATTCGAAAACTATACAGTTTCTCATAATTGTTGTTAAGAAAACAATTAGTCATTGATGTGACGTGAAATTCATTCCCATACTCAGTGATTTCTNAAAATGGAATTCTCCTGTATGCAGTTTGGTACAAAAATCTCCGCGGCTTGTTTACCCATGAAATTTCACAAGCATGCGGACTATTTCTAAATCATATTTCCAATACGTTTCGTATGCATGCTGCTTCAATATATATGACAGTAATGATATACATATGTTTACATATAGGTATGTACGTATATAATAATATATCGCAATGATAAATTCCAGCTTCTATTTTGTAACTGTACTAAATCAGCAATTACTGTTCTGAATTGTACAAAATGAAGTATGCGGACGGACCAGAGGTAATTCATAATATCAACCAGATTCCATATTACATTTATAACATTCCTTTCCATATGCAGCAAGAATAGTGGTAATTAATGACGTCTTATTCAACCTTTTGTACACAAATAACTTCCCTGAGATAAACGAGACTTTTTGCATCGGATTAACTTCATTGACAGTCTATCGTATTTTTCTTCTGTCTTTGTCCCGAGCTGTTATTAGAGACACTTGCATTAAAGTTAATCGATATCCCATCTAGATAAAGCGTCGCTTCCTTCCTGAGACTTTAATAGTACTAGCTCTTTCACACGACGACGGTTGGGTATACTTGAACGATCTTTCAAACAATTTCTATCCTATCATCGCTTCATGAATATTACTCTTTGAAGTATTCTCTCAATTTTCCATTGAATTAATCCAAAAATGATGAATACTCAAAAGCGCCTTTCTCTCATTTTCGTTACAAATGAGAAACCTTAATTCTCACGTACACCGACAAACGCTAAGATAAATCAACGCTTTCTTTTTAACGTCGTCGATAAAATGAATATACTTCAGCGTTTACAATTCTTACTAATATCATTCGAAAACTATACAGTTTCTCATAATTGTTGTTAAGAAAACAATTAGTCATTGATGTGACGTGAAATTCATTCCCATACTCAGTGATTTCTTGTATTTGTAACTTCCCTATGTGATTTTGTTAACGTGTCGCACTCGTCGATGTGGAAGTACCATTGTACATTCTGAAATTAAGAGCTAATGTAAAGCGGAATGCTAACAAAGGTGTTCATGTGTGCGTAACATCCTAAACGTAAACAAGGTACGTGTTGCACGCTGGACGCATATTTTGCCGCAGGCAAAACTAGATCTGTGATGAACAACGGGTCGCCTTGTACGCATTGTGTACATATGTATGTAACTATGTGCATATGTATGTAACTATGTGATTCGTGCGTATGTACCCGCGTAATGAGCTCTATCAGCCCGTAACAAGAAGAGAGAACAAAGATGTAATGAGTTAAGCATGATAATACCTGTTACTTGTTCGAAATGACAGGCAATTAAATATGGTCGTATAATCAAATTAATCGTATGAATTTATTAACATTTGATATTTGTAGCGAAGGTGCACGGTATTAAAAAAGTACATTCCATAATTGCAAGACAGAATTCGTATTTCAGTTGCACACATCTGTGGATATAAAGCACATTCAAATATTATACGTATCGAATTTATTTTCCATCGATGATTAAAGCGGACCTAAATTACAATTGAAAGCGAAATTTACCCGTATTATCGGAAGCTTGAAGCACCTCGCAACTGACTTCAATACTGTATTACTGTTCGTGAAACCTAACTGTGTACGAGTCGAACGTGAAATGGAAAGCGCACACACGGTGGAAAATAGCCTCGTTAAAGCGAGCCATTTTGTATCGGAAATTGTTAATGAATTTCGATGCCGTGACGAAAGCGTTATTAAATACAATGGAGCTTCATTTAAAAATATCTATCGCAAAATGGGACTGTTATTTTTCAACGGCTGCGAAGTGATCGCACTCATTTCTGTGTCCTATTACTCCGCTGAATTGATCGCTCAATCTCACGCTTGGGAACAACAGGGAAGAGATATATGTACATATATGTAGGTTGCACGGAAGAAGTTGCAAGATAAATAGTAGTTTACCCACCGATATCCGATTGTGGCAGAGAACTGCATTTCACGAGGACAGTCGGCTAAAAAATAACGAATGCTTCTACCGATCCGTTCGCTAGGGAAATTTATTTAAACGAAGCCATTCAATAACGACAATCCCGAGCCAAACCATCGCCGACTATTCCCTTTCGGCCCCTCCCTTCCTCTCGCTTGAACAACCTCGACACTCGACCCATTAATTTTTCAACCAGTCAGCTATCCGCCGCTACTTACTCTTCCTTCTTTCCATCTTTCCTCGGCTATTCGTCCCTTTGAAGAGTATTCATCCACGGGGCCGTGTCTTCGAATACCACTTAACCGGTCACCAGACTGTTGGCTATGAATAAAATCATCATCGGCAAAGCGATAGGTTGATCGATTCGTTATCAAGTGTCTTTTCAGCTTCGGCCGGCTTCTATCCAGAGTTCAAAAACCTTACAAGGCACGGAAGCCTGCGGTGTGTGCGTATCTCATCGGTTATTAAAGGAGCTAAGAGTTTTCATTATAAAACCTGACGTTTGCATAATCGTTAACTATTGATTAATTACTTGGAACTTCTGCTTTCTTTACTTCGTGATAAAATCGATAGCGGTTATGATGCTGAAGTATCAGTAATTACTGCGACTTCTATTGAGTAAATGTAATTTTCACTTGTTTCACATAAGCGATTTTCCGTAACTTTTTCCATTCGAAATTCTGTCGATTAAATAAAGTGCAGTCTTCAGATTAAGAACAGACATACGTACATACGTCCAGTATCACTTTTTAAAACCTTCGTACATTGGGTACAATATTTTCATGAAATGAGAGCCACTTCAAGTTACCGGACGCTTCATTGATCTGCACATAGTATTCTGCACACTGGATGATGCAGTATCTCGTTCTTAGAGGTTCCGGATAAAGCTTTTCAGATTGCCAAAGGCACGAAAAGATATCTCCTTTCTAAGAAGCGGACTCGACGGGGAGGAATGTCTATACCTGTGCTAGACTGTAATTTCAAGTGCTTTGTACGCGGATTGCATTAAATAGCTCTGCGTTCTACAGAAAATCATTTCCATTGGCTAGCTTGCCATTGTGCTTACAATTAGATTACGAGTTCGTGATAAATATTGCTTGCAAGCAGTGTTTAACCTTCAGTTGTCATACTAACAATAAGTAGGTCCAGTGGACTTATACACCGACTTCG
>SMSR01010994.1:11143-33940 GCA_019453355.1 Ceratina japonica | reverse complement strand
TTTCTCGTTTTGTTTCTTTTTATTCTATAGGATCGGTTCTGTACAGTTATCAGATTGCGGATTTTGATGGCAAGTAATAATAATAATAACAATACTTAAAAATTTCCGTAATGTCAATGTAAATAACGAAACGGAGATTGAGATCTGTTTGAAAAATAACAAGTGCTTATACATATAAAATATAATGCACATTGCGCGATGAACATTAATTTTTATTTCATGATCGCCTCAAATCCGCAGTCTATGTTTTAACCTTCAAATGCTAAATTAGCTGTCTCGCTTACTGGAAGTATGTAGTAACAAACGAATCCTCTGTTTCATTTTTGAACACTTCACTGCTACATCGTTTCATATTTCATACGTTTATTGTCGATGGATAATCAGAAGAACGCAGGGAGTAATTGCATGGCGGATGTACGTACGGTAAACCATATTATAGTATTCCTAATATTTAACGATAGTTCGACGCAAAAAGTACAGACGTAATTTTTCATTAGCATTTCAAGGTTGCGAATCGTGCCAAAATCACACGAATATTTCCCTCCGTCTCACCGTCAGAAAGATTAGCACAAATTTGGCATGAACGTGTTTCGTATGCATCTAGATACCTTCTGTTTTTTTGTTGTTTTTTTTTTTAAATATATATTCGATCACGCACAGGACACACGATTCCCTTAAGCTAATATGTACACACCATACACAAAGCATCACATGGTTACATACATTAATTTATACACGTTTTTGTTTTTTTTCCCTTCATAATAAAATATCCGATTCTCTATTATGCTACCTCACACGGAGAATAATCAGAGGGACGTGATCCCCCGCGCATCCAGCGACCTGCGGTAAATAGAAATACGCAACACACACGGTACATCAATTTTTTTTCGCGATTATACAATCCTCGCAATATCTTCGCCTCGACACCTTTTTTTGTCGGATTAACTCGGCTGCGGATTGTGATGCAAAGTGAAGATTTGTATTTATGCGTATTCTTGCATTTGATATGCACACATGTAATCCATATACTCTTTCACTATATGCACGCACGTAATTCATATTCTTGCATATTATATGCACACATACGTAATCCATATTCTTGCATATTATATGCACACACTTAATCCATATTTTTGCATATATTATATGCACGCATGTAATTTATATTCTTGCATATATATTATATGCACGCACGTAATCCATATTCTTGCATATATATTATATGCAAGCACGTTTAACACATATTCTTGCATATTATGTGCACAGACGTAATCCATATTCTTGTATATTATATGCGCACGTTTAACACATATTCTTTGCATATTGTACGAATGCATGCATTATATTGTCTGCATATCTTTTATATTTGTATGTATGTATGTGTGCATCAAATCCGCAGTCTACGGATCACTCATCATCATTTCCACGATTCAATAAACGTCACAAACTTCCCCCAACGTTGATATGCTACTTAATATTAACAGAATGCACGCAATCGTTTTGGACATTGTCTGTAATTTCCTAAATTGCGGATTCTTCTGCACGGATTTTGTTTATTCTTTGAATGCATCGAATCCGCAATCTAGCGATCACTCGGTTAGTATGAATTTTGGAACGCTGTTCCTTGGTTTCATTTTTATGCTACGCTTAATCTTTCACAGAGGAGCAGCCAAAGTTTTTGTCTTCAAACATGAAATTTTTATCGATATAATATCAGTGTTGTTTTAATTTTTAATAATTGTACAATTGACGTTCTGCTACTAAAAATATCCTCGTTATTAAAATAATCGTGTAAATATTTTGTTATTTTTTATGTTTACTGTGAACATGAACTCAATAAGAAATTTCTTAAGTGCGATAAAGAAATGATGAAAGCAGGTATGTACTTTTCTGAAGAACTTATATTTTTTCTTATCGTTCAATGTATAAAAATTTTAATATATCGTTTGAATTTGCTTGAAATTTTAGCAATACTGATGACTGTTGCATTCAAAATACATAATTATATTGTAATATTAATAAATAAGTAAATAAATAAATAAGTAAATAAATCAATAATTAAATAAATGAATAAGTGTTGCAATACTGTGTGTTGTTTTTAAAATACATTGCTTAATTTGCTAGCAATTCTATAGTCGAAGAAAAAACCAAAATTTAAATTGACATATTAAATTGACAATCATCTATTCATTATATTCTCATCGCACTTTAAATTAGCAAAAGCCAAAATATTTTTCTGTCATCTGGCTACTCCCTTTCTGCATAATGCACGAAACGTATAAGTAGCATTTTTTCTTGAGTGATTTCATTCGAATTACTATACTGGATGGATCAGGAACGGGGCTTGGGTATCACGTGGAGGTGACTACCGTCACTCCTTGGAAGTCTGCTATACGTAAGGAAGTTCCATTGAAAATTGCTCAAAATAAACGAATGTCTTCTCTTCTCTTCTCTTTGGCAACACACAATGTCTACCAGATATTTGTCAGAGGCATAAAAGATATTTAATCAAAATTCTAGAGATATTAATTATTAATATTATATATTATATATTTAATAACCCTTCGTATGACAAATTTCAAAATATCATTGTCTTAATTTTCTTCAAAATGGTTTAATTATACTTTGTTAGAGTTTGCCTTCTCAGTTGCACATATTTATGTCAAAATTTTTAAACAATAAAATAGAACTATAAGATTTTTATACAATTTTTGTATGCTCATTTAAAATCGCAGTCCTACATTTTTTAAAAGAATTTTGATACACTTATTTTTATTCGCCATATTAAAAAGTCACGTAAGAAATCTTCTATTGATTTTTCCTTTTTATTCATACACACTTTATATACTGAAGAACAAATTTTCATTAATACTCATAATTTCAAAGAGAATACGAAAATAGTAATCGTATATTTTGAGCAATTTCTCATGAAACAGCCTGTACTTGGGAGACTAAAATTATCAACGTTAACAGGTGTACGTGGTTAGCCCCTTTCTTCCCTGAAAACTTCAATCGGGTTATCGACTACCCTAGGAACAATGTTGCATCTTCCTCTCTGGCAATAACTCCTCTCTCTCTCTCTCTCTCTCTCTTACATAATAATTAGACTGCGGATTTGATGCGTTTCTAGAAAAATTCTGTCTGCAGAAGATACAGCTTTATGTAGAAAAATATACAAACTATTAAAATTACGTAGTATCGTTGATTTGTCTAAAGAAGGCATTCATATTTCATTATTTTGAATTTTACCTTCTATACTATATACAGAATTGAAACGTGTGTTTAAATAATTAAAGAAACTTCTAACTAAAATCGATTTCTTTCAATTATTACTATAAATATTTTATTTAGTCATAAAAATCCGCAGTCTAATGATAATAAATCCAATCTGTACGCACCGCGTGTATAGTAAACAAATACTTTCGAAAGTGCGTAGAAATCGGTGTATAATGCGTTACATATAAACAATTCGGCTCCGTTCGGATTAATCAAAAGATCTTTTCCCGCGGCCAAAAATTTCGGAGATTAAATAGTTTCGCTACCGCTAAAAGGGATTGGACAGACCCTTGATTCATCGAAAGACTTCCAGCCGGTGGAAATAATCTTCTGCCGCGTGTGTGTATGACGTAATGGAATCGATCTGTGAATTATCCAGGGTACCTGATTTTCGCTTTTTTATTTACTCGTCATTATTACATGTAGCAAAAATATTTATTAGTGTTTTTTCAATGGTTTTATAAGGGAGGATGTAATGATATTTTTATATTGATAATGGATGTACAGTTATCGAATTTGTTTTTTTAGGTGGAATCATATATTTCTTAAATAGAAGTTTGAAAAATCGATGCAGACTTTCTACTATTTCAGAAAATTAATATGGCCCAATTTATAATATAAAAAAAGGTTCCCAATTCCTAGCATAGATATTATTGAATAATCTAATTATCGATTGTTACGTTGAATCTTTTTTCTAAATAATAGAATCAGCAATATTTAAATCAAGATATCTCTTAAAATTATGATTCTTTTACATACATGAGTTAATACTTATTTTTATAAATTAAATTAAATTAATTTTGACGAATGCATTATAGAAAATATATAATTATATTTATAAAAGAAAACATTAATTTTCAATAAAATTAGTATCATAACTTGCTTCTGCATATTTTTGCTACATATCTAATGATGTAAAGTAATTGCAAAGACCAGACACCCTGTACATGCATATACATACATTTAAATGGTATGGATGAACGGTTCAGAGAGACAGTAACAAATATCTTACGTTTTCGTACAGCGAGCTGTCGTTATATGACAGTACACAGAATTAGAACGTACATTTCGAGAAATGTATTATCATGTATCGACGAGCAGCATGAGAAAAGTAAGAGTCGTTATGGAATGACTGCATGATAATTTCGCGTCATTCTTGTCCCATTCCCGATAAATGAGGGGTTAACTCGTGTGAACGTTCAAATAGTTTATAAGCCATCGATCGACGACGTCCGCATTCTCTTTTACCCAGTGAATATTGAACTTGATTGTTTCTAGGCTTTGTTCTAACGCCCGTCGACCGCTTCCGACGTCCACGTTTTTAAAGAATTCCGAAACCTGGTGCAACGTTACATTCATTTTTATCGTTTCATTAAAATTGTTCTTAAAAACTTCTTTAAAACTATCGAAATCTACGTCAGAAATAAATTTAATTATAAATTTAAATATGATAGTTAAATTTAATTATAACTCGTTTGTACATAATTACTCATTCATTGAGTATTATAAGATTATATATTGAACGAACTCATTATAACATTATGCATTAATTAATTAATACTTTTAGACAGAGTAGGATAATATTTGAACTTACCTCATGGTAATCGTACTCCGTGAAAAAGTCGGAGATCACGACAGATATGAGTCCTCCCATCGTGAGTGATCCGTTCCCGAATAAGGCGTGTATCTGAGGCCAATACGCCTTGAGGTGACGCCACGCAAGGAATTGACCTTCGGAATTGGTCGCGACAGACGCTATAACGGTCTCGACATCTTGCGATCGGACTATCTCTCGATTCAACGATCGTAAAAGATAGCGCTGCAAGAGCCAAGTGTCCGTCGTCGCTCCTAACGCCTGTAACATTATTCTCTTCTCGCTGGGTATCTGAGTTTTCTGATAGTTCTGCCAGCAATAGTTCCATTCACGCTCCCCGCCGAATTTTATTCCTGCAAACATAAACAATCTTTCAATTATCAGCAATTATGCTTCTTATGCTTATGATGCTATAAATTAACATAAATGGCATGAGTGTTACATTATTTTTTAAGTATTTGTTCATTGCATGATTATGAATTGAACTGACGAAATAATAACAAAATTTATGTAAATATGTTTATTCAAATAGAATTCGCTGTAAATTGTTACCAATTTTTGGTGAATTAATTTCTAAATCTTAATAACGATTATAAAAATTTATCTAGGCATGTTTTAAAAATGGATTTAATTCATATCATATTTAAAATTCTCAGATAAAATCTATAATATAAAGTATGCTACATTTCATAACATTCGTCCTTGATAAAGAAAGAATTTACTAATTGACACTAGATATACCACTATTTTTTTATACACGTATTTCTCCACTTAAAACCAGTCATTTTGACTGTTAAAAAGAAAAATGGAATTACCTGCCACGTATACAACGTCTCGTATGTTTGGTGCGATTGATTCATTTCGCAACATCCAATCTTCGAATAAATTCTTCGCCGGTTTCACAACATCCTCCAATTTCACGGACACGGCTGATTGAAGGACGGCAATTCTTAGTAATCTATGAGAAATAAATGCAACGAATTCAATTAAATAATATTCATATAATTCATTTAAAAGTATTTGGTTAATCAGAGGTATCTATATAGATGTCTGTTAACTATCTTGTATATAAATGTAATGACATAATATAGTACAGTGTTTCTTCGATAAACGTAAAAAAGTGACACGTGCGAGACTTTTTCATCTTTACTACTCATTATTATACGAGTTACCTCGCTTGGAATTAGCGAAACGGTTATAGTCCGGGAACCCGCGATACTTAAAGAATAGTCATTGAACCAAGGCTAATTTTTATTCATATGTAAGTTTTTTTTATGGTAAATAATCGAAACGACCTTCAGCTATTACTTTTCGGGTGGAGGTTGAATAATATCGGTAATTGTTCGTCAATGAATCATCGACGATATAACAATTGAATCGGAAGAAGACATTTTTGTGTTCTATCAAAGATTAATAATACAATTTTTAATAATTTTAGTATACGACTTTTTTCTTAAAATTGTTCATCATTGTAGATTAGAAATAAATGAAAATGACAAGAAACGAACATGGCGTTTGATAGATATTCTTATTTAATATCGTAAAGGTACTTCTGGATAACCCTTTATGTATGCTGTGCGCGCCCGTTCGCCTTAGTAAGAGCAACCCGCTCGACGGCCAAGCTGAGAGTGAGGATTTATAAAACTCTACGAAAATTCATAAGTATTTATACTCGTTGCGTTCGAGCTACTCGGTTTTTCCAAATTATATTTAATTCTTTCGATTTGTTCGGTTCTTTTGAGTATTCGAATCAGTTAGACTTGAACGTCGAACTACTCGAAGATTCAATGTATGTCGACGCCTCTAAATCAATGTGATTTTAATCCTGACGACTTTATATTATATTTATCGAAAGAATACTGTATACCATAACATACAGAGTCGTCCAGAAAAAATATTATAGCCGAAAAGAGGTAATTCTGTAGGTGTTTTTGAATAACAGATTTCCTCTGGCAAAATGCAGAGTGAAGCATGATTTTTTAATTATTAACGAAAAACACTCAGTCACAGTCGAGCGTCATAATTTATCAATCTATAAGTCTACCCATCTATTTATCAATTTATCAATCTACCCATGACTGTGCGTGGGCCCTACACATGCTATCATTGATCAGTGTTTTTCGTTTCTAATTCAAAAATCATTCGTCACTTTGTATTCTGCCAAAAGAAATCGTTGATCAGAAACTCTTCCAGAATCACCCTTTTCAGGTTCAAAATTTTTTCCGGAACACCCTCTACATCATAAGTTATGCAAAAGATACCATAAGACAACACAATAAATGCATTTTAGATATCTCTGTGTAAAAGTATATTAATTAATTAGTTCTGAGCGAGTATAGAAACTAACATAATTACTTTTTTAAATGTGATCCAGTGTCCGCCCATCCAACATATCTCGTGACCGGTGTTATCAGCCTCTTCAAAAAGGCTGTGTAATTCTTATAAGCAGGACTCTCGCTCAACCTGCCTCTCCAAGAATGCAAATATCTAAGAGCTGTAGCCCACGGAACGTAATCTTCCTCCTTCAACAAATAAAGGGACAAGTCGAGAGGGACGGTAGCGTTCAGTTCTCCTGCTTCGCAAAGCGTGAACGCATCGTCGATCAGATTAGCACGATCCGCCGGGCTGAACTTGGTATGGTCTTTTAGTAACGTGTCGATAATCGCCGTCCACATCTCGTTCGGATAAGTTACCCGGTAAAAGCCACTTTGGTTCACGTTGCACTTTATGTACTCCACAGTGCTTGGTACCTCAAATGTTACTGGAAATTTATAACAATGTTTCTCATGTTGTTAATGCTTCTAAATAATTTTGTCTATGAACTTCTTGTATTATACAATTATAAATTTTTTAAAATTTAGAATAATTTTATTTATTACATCAGAATTATTTGTATAATATAGTATATCAGTTTTTGAAAGAGTTCAATGTCTTTTTATAAATTAAGGTATAATTGAAATACAGTTTTCTCAATTGGTTATGTGCTGCTTTGTTTAATGACGTTTTGATAATTTTTCGAGAAAGTTATTATTGAATTGGGTTGTTTGGAAAGTTCGTGCCAATTTTTAGTAGATGAATTAGGGTAGGACTGAATATATCAGAGTGATCGAAAATAAATGACATGATTAGTTGTTTTAAAACATGATACTTTAGACATCTTTAGAAAAAGTCATTATTCATTAAGATTATGACATATAATATAAATAAAGTTTATTCCATTAACATATTTGAAAAAACTGCCCCCAAAAATCAATAATATATTTTTGTGAAATCAAACTTAATTGCCATTCTTATAAATTAAATATTTATTTTATTAATAATTTTAATATTAATTAAATTTAATATTAAACTTAATTCCATTCTTAAAAAATGCATTTCAATTATAACTTGATGTATGAAAAGTCTGTTTCTCCAACCTACTAGATTATCTGACTTTCCATAAAATAAGAACTCGTTTCTTTATCATTTAATTGAAAAATCGTACGCATATGCAATTTCTGAATACGCTTCATGATAAAAGTTCATTGCTAAATAATCGTAGAAAGGTTTTCGTTATAATTGTTCTATATATGTTACCATCGGTTAAATTCATCCACACGTTGTGAAGCTTGCGCGGTTCTTTGTCTGTGTAGTAGCTCAACGGGACGTACCACTTGTAGTCAAAGGGTGACTTTGGTCGCAACAAGTCTGTATCGTTTTCTCTCGGGGAAAGTAGAAATCTTTTTTGAGTTGCCGTTATCGTGTTTCCGTTGCGCGTAATCGTGATCAGTGGGAAACCCATTTGCTGAGTCCAAGTATCCATAATAGCCTAGAAATCAAGTATAATAACTTATTAGAAGTCTGAGAGCAGAGTGTAATTAAATAGATATGTTAGCTTATAAAAATTATTATATATATTATTGGCGTATAAAAATCAGTTGTTAATTAATTTTCAAGTTTGGATTACAGGAATAATTACAGGATTTTAAATACTTATTATATTTATAAATAACTAACATCCCTACATTCCAAAGAGAAATTCAAGTTTGATCCAGTTGAAGGATAACGAGTTTAGATCGTGTCTACTTAATATTGTCCTTGACTGTACTTTCCTACCAGACGTTATGGACTTCACTGTATATTATCTGCACAATCTGTTTTCTCATAAAATGCACAAAAATCTACAATCTAGGCATCGTTAATACGTAACAACTCTATCTCTAATTCCATCTATCGTTCTGCCACTAACGACCAAAGTCTTATGCGATTATTCGCTATACCTACTTTCACATCAAAACTATTATTCGCGTGTTTGGTAAAGACCGCCCAAAGGTCGTTCGTGTCTGCATTCCCGTAGGCGTGCGAGTTCAGGTAATCGTTCAGCCCGCTTTTGAGAACGTCCTCGCATAAAAAGCCCTCGAGCATGTTGAGGATCGAAGCACCCTTACTATAACTGATCTCATCGAATATCGCCTCTATCTCGTTCGGATCTTTTACGGGGACGCTTATAGGGTGANTTCTCATAAAATGCACAAAAATCTACAATCTAGGCATCGTTAATACGTAATAATTCTATCTCTAATTTCATCTATCGTTCTGCCACTAACGATCAAAGTATTATGCGGTTATACCTACTTTCACATCAAAACTATTATTCGCGTGTTTGGTAAAGACCGCCCAAAGGTCGTTCGTGTCTGCATTCCCGTAGGCGTGCGAGTTCAGGTAATCGTTCAGCCCGCTTTTGAGAACGTCCTCGCACAAAAAGCCCTCGAGCATGTTGAGGATCGAAGCGCCCTTACTATAACTGATCTCATCGAATATCGCCTCTATCTCGTTCGGATCTTTTACGGGGACGCTTATAGGGTGGCTGCTGGCCAACGCGTCGAGATCGAGGGCCGGCTGAGTCTTGTCTAATATAAACTGATCCATCATGCTCCACTCGGGCGAGATATGGTTCACTCCCTTGTACTCGAAGAAGCTGGCTGCTCCTTCGTTCAACCACAAATCGTTCCACCATTTCATGGTGACTAGATTGCCGAACCATTGGTGGGCCAATTCGTGGGCGACGACCACCGCCACCCATTCGTGGGCGTTTGTCGATGTCTCTTTTGGGTCGTAGAGTATGGACGTCTCTCGGTACGTTATTAGGCCCCAGTTTTCCATCGCTCCAGCGGCGAAGTCAGGAATAGCTATCAAGTCTGTCGAAAATGGATTACAATATTTTGTTAAAAAGATATTATAGTGAATCACGAAAGTATTCGAGTGCCTTTTAAAATGGAATAACTTTTTTCATATTGGTTTTAATAATTTAATTTTCTTTTAGATGCCAGAAGACTTATTGTTAATATATTATAGAATATTTTTAAATTGACTATTTTAAGTGTAAATTGGTTACACATTTTTATTGCCGCGAAATATATGTATATAACACATACATATACAGGGCCTGGCTAAATTTCACTGTCCCATATTTTATTTCTCTTGGAAAACGTTTCATAATAGCTATTTTTATCTTTAATTGTTCTCTATATTTTTTCTGATTTTTTTCTAATTTTAATAAAGTAATAATTAATCTCTATATTTCTTCTAAATTTTTTCTAATTTTAATGAAGTAATAATCTTGTTTGTTAGTTTTTAAATTATCTAATTTTCTCGAGATCCTGTACCTTGTTTGGGTAATGGATAGTGAACGCCAAAAAAAGATTCGAAGTAATCCATCGTACGAGCGGCTGTGGTCACTGCGTATTTTGCTTGAGGGAGCATCGCCTCTGCCGCGTAAACGCTTACGGAAATATTTCTCTTCGTTAGCTCGGAGATCCGTTTGAAGTCGCAC
Source organism: Ceratina japonica (assembly GCA_019453355.1). Classification (NCBI taxonomy): domain Eukaryota; kingdom Metazoa; phylum Arthropoda; class Insecta; order Hymenoptera; family Apidae; genus Ceratina; species Ceratina japonica. Next base: position 23,258 of record SMSR01010994.1, on the reverse strand, counting down.
ACCACGAAAGCTACCAAATACGTCGACATTTCCACAGACTCTTGGAAATCATCGCGAAGCTGGAAACACCAGTGCAATTGAATATTTTTAAAAGAGATGAGCTAACGTAAAAAGTGTAAAAATTCAAATTATGGATATTTACTATTATCTATATTTAGTAAATTTTCTTCTTTACATTCTGTCTATAATGACTACCCTTTCACTTCATATACTATTTTGTATACACATATATATTATTTTGTACATTATTAAGTATTTTAACATCTATAATTTGCATACAAAATGAACTTGCTATTATTTAATTGTACTAAAACAATTATTTCGTAAAGACACTCTTTGATCAATTCTTTTTTTTACATTTTATCTATAATGACTTCCCAATCAACTCAATATTTAATAAAAACGAATTTCCTCATTCGTATTTACAACATTTTGATTCACTACTTACAAGCCCCGTTCCCATGTAAAATCCCGCGTCCTCAGTGTTCATCACAGGCATATTGCACAGCGCAATATGGAATCTATCCCTGAATATCGAAACTTTGAACTTCGCTTTAAATTGTGGCTCATCGAAGCAGGGAAATGCAGATCGAGCATATGTAGGTTCGAAATGAGTCGTTGCGAGGTACCTAAAGTCGAAAAGGATTCAGTTAATATCGAATTGTATAGGAAACGCGCTTTGAGCATTTTCCTCAAACAGAAAATTATTACAGTTTCAGAGTGACCTCTTTTCTCCATCTGGGCCGGTGTAGCTGCTGAGGTAGAACCCTTCGAGTTCGCTAGTCAGCTTCGAAATGAACCTCAAGTGAACCGTGTAATTCCCCCGTTTACGAAATTTACTCTCCTCCAACTCTAGATACAGTTGTTGGTGCTTTGGATACTCCAACAATTTCGCTATCTTTAACCTGTGACCTTTGCGGTCTTGAACCATCTGAAGAACGATTTTCTAATGATTAAAATTTAATTGGACTAACTAAGATTGAATGAACCGTTAACTTTTTCTAATGCATCGTTATGAGTGGTACTTACTTTCTCGTTTATTGTCAGATTCTTACTATGGAAGACGATATAGTTGGTCTCTCTATCGACATAGAACTCGATAGTGACCTGTCCTGAAATCCAAATTTTAAAATTATTCCTCGTCAACGTTCATCATATACATTTTGTTTAGACGTAAAAAATTTTCCTTCTTATATACGACACTGTTTTATACAGATTAATATTTTGCTTCATTGTAAATAAATAAGAAATAACTAGAATTCTTTTTAACGCACTTATTTACCTTTAACTTCTAATGTGGTAAGATTTGGATGGATGGTAATATTGTACCTAGTAGGATGTGCAAACGTAGGCAGCCGCACGTTATTCCAAGGAAACACCTGTAATCATTGCACTGTATTAATTTCTTTTTAAGTATAATATTCTTTATCAAATTAATAATCGTATTAATTTAATTAGATGTGATTTAACACTAGAACTATCAAACCAGTAAAAATGACTGATTTTCAATGGAGAAATGCAATATAAAAAAAGTCGATAATTGCATTTCATTAATTTTATTTTAAATATAATATTTTTTATCAAATTAATAATCGTATTAATTTAATTAGATGTGATTTAATACTAGAACTATCAAACCAGTAAAAATGACTGTGATTCTGAATGAAGAAATACAATATAAACGAAGTAGATAATTGCACTCCATCAATTTCTTTTAAAATATAATATTCTTTATCAAATTAATAATCGTATTAATTTAATTAGATGTGATTTAACACTAGAACTATCACCCCAGTAAAAATAACTGATTCTGAATGAAGAAGTGCAATATAAAAAAGCCTGTAATCCTAGTGTTAAGGCAGATAGATCTAGCGATAAGTTCAGAATTCTCCTAATGTTAAACGAAATTATAGAGCTCTGCATTGTTAATTGAACAAGCCATTATAAAACTACACAGTTTTTTACATCCAACGTTGAAGCTATACTTTTCGCGTATACACGCGATGATCAAGAATGAACACACATAGCTATGGGCTAGACTTTGTATTATGGATGATAGCTACGCTTTGCGATTGATTTCCTGCCAAGACGTTTTGCATTCAGCTCCGGGCAAAGACTTGCGACAGCGAGCATTCAAATATGACACGTTACAAGCTGCCTCATCTGGGTTTTATATTTGATTTACGTTACTATGATTATGCTGCAGATTTTAAGTTACTATTATAATATGACTGCAGATTTTACGTTACTATTATAATTTGACTGCAGATTTTACGTTACTATTATAATTTGACTGCAGACTTTACGTTACTATTATAATATGACTGCAACTTTTATGTATTCCTGTCCCAATTTCTGTTCACGTCACGATTTCTATTCACTGACTTATTTTTCCATAATTTTAAGATATGTAAGATTATAGAAAATTATGTGAGTACGTAGAAAATGTTAATATAAACAGAAATTTACCTTATCTACTTTATAACTTAAAAATAGAAATGTAGAACGACAGTAGAACTACTATGAGAATTTATAAGCGTGGGAAAAGAAAACTTGAATACGAAAATAGAAAGTAAGAATAAAAATAACAGAGCATCAAAGAAATTAAGTTTGTTAAAGTCATTTTCTTACAAATAAGATAAACAGTTTCTATTTATTCTATTATAATACTTTTAAAAATAGAAATGTAGAACGACAGTAGATATACGAGGGTTTATAAACGTGGGAAAAGAAAACGTGAATACGAAAATAGAAAGTAGAAATAAAAAGAACAGAGCATCAAAGAAATAAAATTTGCATTTTTGTACAAATAACAGTAAACAGTTTCTATTTATTTTTCATATAAAGAAAGGTTTGATTTAATGAAAACCAGGCTAACAAAGAATACATATGCAAAATTTAGATACAATAATATGTATCTAAAATATAAAATAAAAAATGGATTACATACAATTGCTCATAAATTATTTTTACTTATAAAATCTATTTTATTATTCATTTCCTAAATTAATCTTAGGAATTACTTTATATAAAAATCTGTGATTTGGCTCTGACTGAAGAGATGAAAGAGATTGATGAAAAAGTGATTGTCTAAAAATGTGAAAGACAACGCCGCATTATGTGATCATTATCCGGCGTTACACAGTACATACATTCGAACGATATAGGCTGGCATGCATTATTCATCGTGGCCCGTTTCAGATTTTCTACCAGTAGATAGACATACTCTTGATTATTCGCGGATTATACACGTGTATGTGCGATATGTATTAGGAGGATGTACTACATGTTTTGCTCCAGTTCGACGTTTACGATCGTGTATAAGCCAGCAAAGCAAACATAAGTAGAACCATACCTCCCCATTAGTTGCGAGAGGCTCGCTGCTTTTTTCATCGTCCTCGATTTCCAGGTTGGCTGGCTTCTCTCCAGCGCAAGGGCAGTCTATTAAAAAACGAATACGTGAAACCGATAATACGCGGCTGTCACGAGAATATAGTTGCGATTATTCTTTCTTTTTTAAATACAGTAGAACGTCAGTTATCCCGGTTAGCCGAAATAATTGGGAGGACAAACTCTCTCGCTCGCGAGTGATGCATGTCATAAATCAAGCGGAAATGAGTCTCTTAACGAGTTAGATTACTCCAGAGGCGAAAAAAATCCCCATATTTCGTGAATTTTTTTCAACGAAATCATGAAATAAATTGGAATTACAAAACATGGCTTTTATTATACACGTAATTGACTATATAACATTATTTTTTCAAAGCGATACAAATGTCGAAATGACGACTGTGCAGTATTTTTCCGAAGATGCCTTTAATTTTTTGAAGGTCGGGCTAATAGCTTCTTTAATTTTTTAATTATGATGAAATACCAAAATTTTTTCGATTATACATAAGAACAGCTCTAGAATGATATACTTCGTTTTGCCAAAATGACGTATTTCTAACGCAGAAAATTATAAAATGCCATACAAAAATCGTCAGAACAATAATTTTATTATTTAATGGGTATTTAAATGCCATTTTTTAAACAATTAAACTAATCTAACAATAAGCACTGTTACATGCACTTACTTTTATAATAATTTACATAATTTCATTCATTACTTATAATTTCAATCTTCTAAATGCATCGAATCCCCGGCCCAAAAGTCACAATAGAATTTTTACCATTTTGTGGTCCCGCGAAGGCAATGATGAGTGATATGGCGAAAAGGATCGCAAAGACGACGGTAGCTACGCAGAGAGCCCTCTTTTGTGAACACACAATTCCGCTGTGCTCGTAAATACTACGTTTGTGCAGTCCCGTGTTGCTGTCTCCTGAAACAAAGCGTCCCCTGAATAATGATCACGCGTGTCCCAACGTCTACACGCTTCATTAGAAAATGGCGTAAAAAAAATAATAATAAAAATCGCGTATTATAAAAATTGAATATTGTATCCATCATATATATAATTCTCCGCTTCTAAATTCTCGATTTATATACTATAAATATTATTATTAGTATAATGTTATATATATTATTATTATTATAATATATTATTATATATTATTATTATTATATATTATTTATACATTATACATACAGTGACTCCCATTAATATTCGGACACACTTCAAAACGGAATAAGTTCTTTAATATGTAGCCAACTAACTTAATTTTGTTGTGGGCTTTTAAAAGGCTTAGTTTACTATGTAATGTGTAACAAACAATTAAAATAAATTACTATTCGTCAAAATCTCGAAGAAAAAAGAAAAGATCATGATGTTAAACTTTTTTGTTAGAGGTTCTAGCAAAAATTTCAAACATCCCGTTTGTAGATCTAAAAGTGTTATATGAATGTATAAAGTTTGATAAAAATCCATGAAACCATCAAAGAGTTAGATATATCGAAACGTAAAAATGTAATTATGATATATCGAAATGTAAAAATTCTTCAATTTATCCGAGTCGTAGATTGAAAGTCGTGGAGAACTGCGATTTTTTCAATTTCTAATCGCTTCTAGCTTATAGCAATATTGATCGACTTTTATGAAACTTTGTACATGCATATGACTTACTTAGATCTGCAAACGAGACAATTCCAATTTTTATTCCAGACCCTAATAAAAAAGTTAAAAACCATGTCCTTTACTATTTTCCTCGCGATTTCAATGAATACCAAGTTTTTTAAATTTTTTGTTCCACATTCTATAGTAAATTAAGCTGTCTAAAATTTCACAGAAGATAAAGTTCTTTAATCCAAAAATCTGATACCGTTTCAAAATGTGTCCGAATATTAATGGAAGTCACTATATTTCTCTGCTTCTAATTACTCGATTTCTCCGCTGTTAAAAAACATTTTATTTCCCATTCCTAATACTTCATAAATTCCCTACGACATGAATCGACGAAGGACCATCGAACCATGAAGAAGTTCTCGAAGAATTTTCCGAAAAACTGTGAAAACTAGGTAGGACTTGTAAAGAGATAACAAAGTTGCCAAACACGGAACGCTCCTATCCAGCGACACGAGAAACAAGTTTGTCCTCGGTTACACACTTGACCCAGATTTTTGACTGCCGAGCACGGTGCACGCCGTGACGTTAATGCAGTTACTTGACAACATGTAAAATGCTTGCGTACATTTTTACCGAATTGCGCAGCTCTCCGGTGACCTTGACTATCGGTCACAATTAAATTCCAGGCTCCGCGCGTTCAGCCTCAACAGATGTTTGTACAATGCGCGTAGTGTGATACCAGCTAAGTTAAACACGAAAGTGAGGCACGAAGAGGAAATAAATTCATATTCTGAGGATTGCAGAAGTCAATTATTCTGAAGAATTCTCTGATGAGGCGTAACATATGCTACTGTTGCAAACTGAAAGGGAGTCTGACTGGCAGACATTGTTGGGAGGTTCATCCGGTTAAGGAATTAACAGATAGATCTCCAAAATGAAATTTGATAGTCTATAACAGTATACCAGGACACCTAAAAAAAATTTTTAAGTCACTTGGATTCCTTAATGATGAAATATTAATATAAATATTTTTTACAATTTTACATGTAGTCATGTGGAAAAGAGTGATTTCCCAAACTTCTATCGCTAATTTATTAGGTATTGACAGACAGTTTTGAATGAAACTTATGTCATATTAAAGAGAAACATTTAACGAATATTTTAATTGCAAATTTAGGTAAATTGGGTGACTATAAATCGAGAAATATATAAACACAAACGAAATCTGCATCTTTCAGCAGTAGATAACCTCCGTTATTAATATATAAGCTAGTCAAGCAAGCATCCTTTTCTATAACTTGCATTTCACTTGCTATGTACCAGATGAACCTCGTTAATGAATCCGCTCGTACACGAAGGCAGGAAACAAAGGCAGAGGGTAACGCGAGAGCAGTCGGGTTGCGTGGTTTAATTTGAAAGATCAGAAGCTCGTCTCTTATTGATCGTACGCACGTGCTTCTCGTACAGTCTATTCGTAGCCCGGAGGGTCGTAAGTGGGCCATCTGGTCGAACGATTCCAAACGGAAAGGAGGCGAACCGCGCTTACAGAAAAGAGAGGGAAAAAGAAGCTAACCGGGAAACGTAGATGAATCGGCGAACGAAGAAGGAAAGGGAGAAGGAAAGGGGAGAAACTGGGAAGTGGAGCGGTCAGGACTTTAAGGGTAGATGTAGACTACGAGGCGGGATGAAAGGGACCGGGTGAAAGTTGGCCAGCGCCTCTGGCGCGTGTCTCACCTGTCAGAAAGGCGACGTCGTCGACATCCTGCTCGCTCATCGTGAACCGATTCGGCGGCGGTCTCCGACGAACGATTTCTTTTACCTGACCGTCGCCCGTAGCATATAAGATTTTGATCAACGGCTCTCTCTGTTCCGCCAGAATTCGTGCTCGCTGCTGCCTCCCCCCCGTTAACACACGCACGCACACACGTAGCCCCGAACAACAACGGACGGACGGACACCCGGGCCTGTCGAGTGTCAAGGTCAGGGGATCACTCAGGAATTAGGACTTCGGTCCACCACTTCGCTCGGCCAGCTCTCCTCTCGACCTCTTTTTTTTCTATCCTCGTTCCGTTTTCCCCGCACGCAGTCCTCCGACGGTCGCAAGCCAGGAGCGAGGTTGCACGACTCGCGGATCCACCGAGCACGGTTGGAAAACGCGGGGCTCACGAACACAGGTGGGAGCACGACGAGTGGAGGTGCGAACACCACCAGCAGGAGCCGGAGAACGGGCGTAGAGCTGGTCCCGAGGAGGAGCCGCGACGGCAACGTGACGACGATCCACCCGGTTTACGATGTCACCGAACTGCTCGACAACGTCGCCGAGTCTATAACGCGCGACGTGCCTTGACATTTCATCGGCATTAAACCGTTAGGGATTCTAGCGTGACTGCGGAGTTTAGTTAGTTCGGGAGCCAGAAATGGCGACCTTCGAAACTCCGTTGGTGGCGGATTCGCGATCACAGGGGCTGAATTTCCACCACTCGCCACGCCGCGCCTCGTTTCGACCACCCTCAAGAGGCGGGGGTGGCCGCCTTCACCGTGGCGCCATCCGTGACCCACCCTTAAACCGATTCCTACAAAGCTTTCGACGTTTCGATTTACACGCTCGGGTTGGTAACGACAGTTTCTACTACCTGAGAGGGTTGGAAAAGGGTATCAAGTTCAAGGACGTGATTACAATTCATTTTCTACTGTTTTTTGTTGAACTTGTAATAAATATTAATTCCAGTGTCTTTATGTCCTCGGAAACTGAATACTCTTCAGTTTCAAAGTTGATTTGTTTAACATTGGATTTTTATACAAATTTGTTTAAAACGAACGTATTGATGAATGTTAATAATTATGTGACCGTGAACGCCCTTAAATTTCATGACCCATCCTTAATGCCATTTCTATCTGGTTTTATCGTCTCGTTTTCACACTTGGTTTGGTAACAATGTTCTCTACTGATCATAAAGACTGCAAAAGGTGTAGCACGTCTAGCTCCAAAGTATCAAATTGAAAAATTATCGTGTAGCAATTGCACTTATAACAGGTCACCTAAATATCTTCTCTATATCGTAGACTGCTATTCATATGACAGATAATTTATCATAATCATTCTTGGAAACTCTATTCCAATATGCTCTATTATAATATACGAAATACATACTTTAGGAATCGTGTGATTTTATTATTAACACTAGATTANGTTTTATGCTTTTTATTTTATCAAGTAAAATAACTCGATCTACAATTAAATCTCTTGTGTGGGATTATTGGAAATGTCAAATGAATTGTAGCGAAGATAAATTGGATTAACTGTGAGGGTCAGCCTGATACGATCGAGCCAATAAATGAAAGCCTATCGTTGTAGCTGCGATGCGAATTCGCAAATATCACATGCGTCTGTGCGTCATAGTTCAAGCGTCAATCTCTTCTCTTCCGTGTAATTCAGACTTTTTATCTCTGTTTCTTTCGTACACGGTGTCCTTCTTTATCTTCTATTTATACCTACACTTCTAATCAGTATCACTTCTTGGCATCGAGTTTTACTACAGTCAAGTCCATAAATGTTCGTACTCGTTTCACAAGCAAATAACTTTTTTATTATTGGTGTTAACGAATTAATTTTTTGTAGCTGTTGGAGAGATTAGTTTGTTATGGAATTTGTAAAGAAAGATTAAAGAAAATTAATACACATCGTGAAAAAATGAAGGATATGAATTTGTATGTTTGTTGTTTGATACTGTAAAAAATTTTAAACGTGCTTTTTGTAGATTTAAGGATGTTTATGCGTAAACGAAGTTTCATTGAAATTGATTGATGATTCTATGATCTATAAATGATTGAAAAGTAATCAAATGCTGGTTTTGACGATTGTCAGTCTCAACATTTAAATAGAATGATGAAATTCAACATTTTTTATTCACGTCTTTGTCTAGATCGACTTTTGTGAATTTCTTTATGTGCATATAAGATTTTTGCATCTTCAAAAAATATCTCTTCAATTTTGATTAGAGAATCGAATAAAAAGTTAAAGAATTGCCACCTTTATTTTATTCCTATCATTATTATTGTGTTATCAAATAAATATTTGAGTACATATACTAATATATACTTGAGTACATATACTACACAAATTATGTATACTAACATATGACTAAACAAATTAATATTTAACTATATAAGAATGTATTTTAATATTTATAAATCGTAGTTAATTATTGTACAACTATATAGTTGTGTAATTGTTTAACGAATTGAATTAACATTTGACGATACACGAAATCTATATCGACATATAAAATAAATTTATTAACTAAACTACTATTGCTAACATTAAATTGCACTTCAATGTAAAATAAATATACTATAAATATATACTATATTATAATAATATAAAATAATAGTAAATATATAGTATATTAGCATGCTAAACGTAACTGTCAGCAGGTTTAGTGTCAACCAGCCACTGTATCTATCTGGAGCGAAAGCCAGAATAAAATTGTCCGCTCGTATTAGCGATTATTGAACAGCCGAGGATCTCTTTTAGAAGTTCACAGTTCGCGAGATGAATGAGTGTACTCGAAACGTTCGGATCGGCAAAGTTCAATATCCTTCGCGGACGAAATCTCCGTTGAATGCTGACAATGGCATTCAAACTGGGGTAAGAGTGGACGTTTCCGTTTCTGGTCTCATTTCTGGCCCACCGAGCGAACGTTTCGGGTTACGTATGATTCTTTTATATACACGCGGAATAGATGACTATTCTGAATATTTCAGAGGGATGCCTTTTCCCAGCTCCAAGGAACTGGTGTATGAATAAGAAACAAAGCCGTTTGCCGAGTGAAAAAAATAAGGACGCCGGATGAATAGGAAGATAAAAAGAAGTAAGAACGTTTGTAGATTCGCGCTGAAATTGTTTTAATTAAAGTCTTGCTTCACTGGATCTGGGTCAATTTTATTCTTCTAAAGATGTTACCTTTTCTACGATTAATATCAAAATTTACGGTTATTCATAATTTTTCAAATCTTGTCAAACCTTTCAAATTAACAATCTAGTATGTAAAGAAAGATATATTTTTAATATTTGCAATATTATTTTATTTATTTAAATTTAACTGGCATTTTTCATAAAATTATTTTAAACTCCAGTTTCATTATTTATTTTAAACGTCAATTTTATTCTTCTAAAGACGTTACCTTTTCTACGATTAATATCAAAATTTACGTTTATTCATAATTTTTCAAATTTTGTCAGACCTTTAAAATTAACAATCTAGTGTGTAAAGAAAGATATATTTTTAATATTTGCAATATTATTCCAATTTAACTGATATTTTTCATAAATTTATTTTAAACGCCAGTTTTCTACTTCATTTATTATGAAATTAATTGGCAGCCGCGTTGCTTTCGAGAATAACTGTCTGTCGCTGTTTTAAGTTGGCCTACATTCGTCAGGGCGGGATTTATCCAGACTCGTGGATGTTTTTAACCGGTTTTTAAACAAGTTCGTAATTAAAAAGCCAGAACGCAATTTTTTCCCTCTCAACTTTCTCCTTTTTTTCCTAACGGCGTTTGTTACCAAACGTACGATCCCCGCGTCGCGGCTGAATATTTTAACGGAGGCTCGCGTGTAACACTCGAGGACAAATATATTTTCGAGCGCCGGAGCACGAAACCCGTCAATGCTCGAATAATTTATGACGGAGGCTGGATAAACTTCCTAAGACGGAAACAAACTTCCATACGTAAGTACGTACGTTCGTACGTACGTATGTTCGTACGTTGAAACGATACGGGTCACAAGTTCAAAAGTTCAGACATTTATAAGTGTTCCGTTTTCATCGATATTGATCACATTCGAAAATAGTTGCTCGGTGCACACGAACTTGACGGTTTCGATAAGATTTTCATGGGTACACCATTTCATTAGGAAACTTACTCTTAAGCTTGTATGAGACGTAACGTCTCTGCCAAAAATTGAACACATGTAATAAAAAGATTTGTTCGATACTTGTAGCAATGGATTTTTAGAAAGAATTATAATTTCGAAGGAGTAAGGTTTATAAAATTGTCTGACCTGTTTTTTTGGCGATAAGGAACTTTTGATGCATAGTTTTTTATACAGAGTTTTAGTATTTTTTTGTATTGGATTGTACGTGGATTGGAACTGATTATATTGTCTATGTGTCCTATAATTCTTAGTTTTGTATACTTCTTATGTTGTGTCTTAAATAATATCTTCGAAATTGAAATTATATCAGTTTTCAAATGTTCTTAAATCATATATTAAGAATTATGAAAAGTTTGTCCTTGTTGCATTTATATTTTTTCATAAATTTTGTACAATGTTTTATTAATGTAATGTGTAGTAATTGTGTAAAATTTAAATGCTTTCTCATTACTTTTATGTAAGCCTTCATACAACCTTAAGCACGCAACCGTCGACATACACACTTACATATCAGACGNACCTACACTTCTAATCAGTATCACTACTTGGCATCGAGTTTTACTACAGTCAAGTCCATAAATGTTATTATTGTGTTACTAAACTTTTTATGTGCATATAAGATCTTTGGACCTTCCAAAAATATGTCTTAAATTTTTATTAGAGAATCGAATAAAAAGTTAAAGAATTGCCACCTTTATTTTGTTCCTATCTTTATTATTGTGTTATTAAATATGACTATACAAATTAGTATACTAACATGTGACTAAACAAATTAATATTTATCTATATAAGAATGTATTTTAATATTTATAAATCGTAGTTAATTATTGTACAACTATATAGTTGTTATATTAATTGTTTAACGAATTAAATTAAGATTTGACGATATACAAAATCTATATCGACATATAAAATAAATTTATTAACTAAACTACTATTGCTAACATTAAATTGCACTTCAATGTAAAATAAATATACTATAAATATATACTATATTATAATAATATAAAATAATAGTAAATATACTATATTGGCATGCTAAACGTAACTGTCAGCAGGTTTAGTGTCAACCAGCCACTGTATCTATCTGGAGCGAAAGCCAGAATAAAATTGTCCGCTCGTATTAGCGATTATTGAACAGCCGAGGATCTCTTTTAGAAGTTCACAGTTCGCG
>SMSR01010990.1:23888-34631 GCA_019453355.1 Ceratina japonica | reverse complement strand
GTAGGACGCTCGTTGTCCATTGTTCCACATAGTTTCCAAGAACTGAACTTCACTGGTAATACAAATCACCAAGCTTCCAACCGATAAATGTTAGACTCATACGAGTATAGAAATGACCAAATACGGTAATCGGGTGAACTCCGATATCGCGATAAGGCAGAATGTTAATGTTACTCACGAAATTGGCCAAAAATGTGGGCTTATGGGAATGCACTTTTCATACTTATATGAGGTTCTTATCTAGCCTAACCTACATTTTGCACTATTTTTGAACGGTGTTCATAGTTGTTACTATTTTTAAAATTGTCTTAAGCATTTCTTATTCCTGTGTATCCCATATTTCTAGTCCTTGTCTTGTACAGGAAACAGGGACTTAAGAATATATGGGCGATATACTTAAACGATGCAAGCAAGTTGAATTTATTACACGAGGACAAGTAAAAAAAGAAAGGGATTTCATTAGAATAAATGCTTCTTTTCCTGTAAATGTCCTTTTATTTTTTTACTTCCCCTCGTAGATTCTTATTAATATTATAAAGCTACCTGTAAAATTTTAAATCAATTCATGGGTTTTCTGAAAAATTATACTGATTTAAAATTTGCATGTGTTCTTATGATAATCAGCAATAACCCAAGGAAAATTTCACTTTGATCTCGAAAATAACCGAGAGAAAACGGTGATAAACTCTTGAAAAAAGGTCAATTTTCTATGAACAGATTTCTAAAAATATAAATCGTCATATTCATGGACTTAAAAAAAAGTTATTAATTAAAATATAATAAAAAAAATTACAAATTCATCGAAAAGAGGAAACGTGACACCACTATCGTTAACATAACACGTTTCCTCTTTTCGATGAATTTGTAATTTTTTTTATTATATTTTAATTAATAACTTTTTTTATAGAACTGAGGTACATGTATATGCATGAGCTTGTGTTTGGGTTCGCTACACAAGTACACATACCTCAAACGATTTTGGGTCAATATCAATTACACATGGCGCCACGACTGGTCCAAACTCGTTTAAGGTTTTATATAAATATTATTATATAAATATTACTTAATATTTACGGTATTATATAAATATTACTTAATTCAAAAATATTTGTTGTTCATTTGTTAAATAAATCGTAAATTTTTAATAAAATAAATACTGTAGTGTGAGCAGAAATAGGGACATGAGTAGAAATGGGTACATTGACCTTATCTGTACATACACTTTTTGGATTGACAGTATAGACATAGACAATACATCCTTAATCGACATTCTCAAGGACAGTGTCTTGCATCTTGGCGAGTGGACTTTTCTTTAAAGTTTAATACCGCCGATCAAGCGTAAAGTGCAGTTGATGGCGTTATGGATTTTCCCAACGAGCCAATAGGAATGTGTAGACAGGAGGAGCGGCAGAAATCATCGCGGGCGGCGGTAAACGAGTTTTTGATGACGTCTTTTCTTCGCGGAGCGAGGCTCGCAATCGAAAATTGCCGGATAAGAAGCCTCGGCCGTATATATGTATGCATTCCGAGTCCCCCTCATATTCTCGGCGGTACGCGGCGATCTATCAACGATGGTGGCGTACACGCAGCCAACCTCGCCGCGTCCTCATCTCAAATAAGATCTTTTTCAACGCCTCAGTCGCACAAAGCGCCCCTTGGATGCAAAAATAGGGAAAACCGATCTATTCCTGAAATTGATACAGCGCGCGGTAATTTTGACTTACGAGCAGCGTCTTGGCATGCAGTCAAAAGACGCTAGTCAAAATACCGGGGACGTTTTACCGGAGATTGTCTTTTAACGGTGTAACAGTAGTTAGCAACATTGTAACGCTCGTTTACTTTCCTCTCCTAATTAACTACGGCTTGTTTGGAAGAGTTCCAGTTGGAATTTGATCGACNCGATCTATCAACGATGGTGGCGTACACGCAGCCAACCTCGCCGCGTCCTCATCTCAAATAAGATCTTTTTCAACGCCTCAGTCGCACAAAGCGCCCCTTGGATGCAAAAATAGGGAAAACCGATCTATTCCTGAAATTGATACAGCGCGCGGTAATTTTGACTTACGAGCAGCGTCTTGGCATGCAGTCAAAAGACGCTAGTCAAAATACCGGGGACGTTTTACCGGAGATTGTCTTTTAACGGTGTAACAGTAGTTAGCAACATTGTAACGCTCGTTTACTTTCCTCTCCTAATTAACTACGGCTTGTTTGGAAGAGTTCCAGTTGGAATTTGATCGACCCAGTTCCCCGCGTTTCCACCCGTCCGGTTTGTTTTTGGTTTTGGAAACTATTTTTCTCGTTTCATTTTCTCATAAAGTACGACTCGTTCTCCTGGCCGTGTAATTGAAAAATATCGTCTTCACAGTTCCGATTCATTCCCATTATTGGTCTTTCGCTTTATTACACGTCGGGCCGTTTACATATTCGCGATATTCGAGTACCATTAATCATTGAATTCGGAAATGATCTTCGTGCTTAGTAACGTTCCTCGAAATTCGTTCAATGGCTGCGGACTGTTCGCAGTTGGTACGTGTTCGACAAATCCCCGCGTTCGAAGAGCTCGACCGTAAACTCGGTGCCGGTCTCCGGCGGACTCGCGACAGATTCGTTTGAACACAAACTTAATGAAGCATCGGGCCGGCGCGTCGGTAGGTGTAAGGCGGGTAATTAATACACGCCGGGGAAACTCCGCGAGCGTGAAAGAGACGTTCGCGTTCGGGGCGAAGCGTAGCGTAGCGGGGACGACAATGCGAGGCGCCGCGCCGCGCCGCGTTTAAGACGAACGGGGATTGTAACCAGCAGTTTCGCGACAAACCCTCTTCCCGTCGCGACGCGACGGTGACAGTTTGAAACCCGTCGGTGGTATCGCCTACGGGGACTTGCCAAGTTCCAACTTTGCTCTTCCGTGAACCTTTACCGGAAACATCCGACGGGATCTCTCGCGCCCCGGTAATACTTCCGGTACGCGGCAGCGCGACGGCGGCGGCGCGGCAGTGCGACGGCCCGAGTGGATGCAATTCAAACGATAATAATTCCTTCTGCATTATACATTTCGGTTCGGGCGCGCGCAGCCGGGGCGAAATCCGATTTCGCCGACCGTACAAAACGATTCCTTTGAACTGATTTTTTTCTCACGATTCCCAGCAGAATGTGAATAATTCAAAGAAACACGTTAACGCGTAATTCCATTTAGTGACGTATAACGCAGAGCTGAACCGGTCCCCGATTACCTTCCTGCTCAATGACCACTCGTGGCGATGTTCATCCCATCGCTGCCATTGTCATCCCCTTTTATTAAGGTTACTTCCAGCACGCAGGCTCATATCACGTTCTATGAAAAATTTCGCTTCTAAGCCGCGGGGGCCGAAGTAAAAACGTGGGATTTAACAATTCGGCCGTGGACGCGAACGTCGGTTGCCATAAGCGTCGGCTTTGATCCGAGTTCCGCGCAGCTTCCAGGCTTAACGCGTTATGTGTCTCGTACGGCAGACCGCTTCAAAGACGAGGCGGAATTATTCAAGATGAATGTGCCGGCTACGAGAAGAGACGTCTCGTACAAGTTTAAACGAGTTCGAGCAAGGGAGGGCGGTCCTTTGACCGGAAGTGCTGCCAAAAGTAACCGATTCCCTGCTTCCGTGTGGTCCGCCGTTGGAAGCCTCGTCCCGCATCGAAGGCAAGAGAATGTGAAATTCCCTACCCAACTGACAAAGTTCATTCTCTCGTCTTTAAACCCGAGTCGAAAAAATAATTATGGTTTTGAACCTATTTATCCTACAGAAGGATATGGAAGTCGAAATCATATCTTGAGCAGAGGAATATAGGAGTAAATTTAACTCTAATTTGAACCTATATCTAGTCGTTATGTCCGCTTATAAAAGATGTAGATCTGAAATAGAATTTATCAAATATAATTTAGTCCCTCAAGTCCTACTTCAAGAGTCTAGGAAAAGATCCTGTAGGTTCATACTAGTATTTATGAAAATAACATTGATATTGAACTAACATAGTCCTCAAAGGTCCATTGGCTGGCAACACTTGAGGACATGTGCACTGAGAGGACCCCATCATACCTACGTTTGTTTTGGCTCATATTGTAGATCAAGACTCTCTTTTACGTTCACCCAATTTATGGCGAAATTATTATCGACTTGTTATACATTGTAAAGTAGTCCATGAAAGTGTATTAAAAACCTTAAAACAATGAGGAAGTGCAAGAAGTACAATTATATTGAAGAAACAAATTCAAAATGTCGAATTTACGTGTATATAAGGTACCCGCAGGCATGGTGCCACCTGGCGACTCAAACTTGCCTTCGGGGCGCTACCGCGCCCCTTGATTATTTTTCTTTAACAATTTTTGTAAATAAATAACACAAACTTTCGCTTTGTTGTTGTATACAAAAAAATTCTATTACATAAATTAGATTGTTTTAAAACCTTTTTTAAAATTTATAATAGGAAGTATAAAAATACACAGAATAATTCATTTCAGATGCATATTAGATTCAAATGCGACTAGTTTGTAAAATAATTTTATATAACACAGTAAATATTTCAGAGGATCCTAAGAAAATTTGATATATCCTTAAATAGGCTTTTAGGATCCAATCTCTTACTTGGAGAACTAAATTATAACTACTTTCGTGAACGAACTGAGGGTTCTTAAGGCCTAAAATATAATTTGAGATTTTTTTAGGAACTTACAGGTTCTGATTAGAGTTATATCAAATATTAAGTTCTGAGATAACTCTACTAGTTCTACTTTTTAGATCTAATAGACCTAAACTGGAGTACATTTCGGTTTAGAAGATTCAAATTATAGTTAAATTTTCGACTCGGGAATAAAATGCAACAGTGAACTAACGTTCTGCAAGAGTCTGATGTTTGCAATAATTATCGAACGGTCGAATAATAGTCGAAGATTTACACCTTAGATAATTTACGACGCGATTACTAATTCTCTTGTCGTGGCAGCTTTAAACCGGGCAAATATGACCGCTCGTTCCAGTTTCATTCGCTAACGAAGCGACCGGGGGAAAACAAAAAACAGGTCGAAAAAAGGAATCGAGGCTGAACTAACGAATCGTCGAACCGGGCTCATTGGATAACGGAACGGGGATGGTTTTGCCCGGAATAATGCTCCGAAAATGGAATGAGATAAAAAAAATCTTATTTCGCGAGCAACTGACGCCAAACTTTTTCACGGCGGCGACCGCTTCCGGTTTCCCTCCCGGCTGTAAAACAGACAAGTTTTTACGCGTCACCGGAAAAAGCTCCCCGGCGTGTCTTCGAGAAATTTCGCGACTACTGATTCCGACCCTTGCCGACCCGGACTTGCCCTGTTACATAATGGCGATGATAAAAATGTTTTCAGAGTCCGCAGTATAACTCCCGGCGACGAGGATTCAACCGGAACGATCGCAGCGTCGCATTTACATATGCAGATACAGATATGCAGCGTAAAAGTTGCTTGCAAAAACCGCGGATTAGCGACTGTAAACATTGTGTGGGTGGCTGAAAGTATTCGAGGATTAAACGCAAGCGATTTCGCGAAGGAGGGACGGCGAGTTTAGCGGCGGAACTAGAATGCGGCGGGTAAAATTACACGGAGAGTAACGCGTCGCAGCATTTGACCGAGTTACGCGAACTTCTTTCTCGAATTGACAATGGACACGGTGCAAGGGGCCGAGGGGGGAGATGGTGGGTGCGCGAGGAGATCGGAAAGTACGCGTCCTCTAGGAGAGTGGAGGCACTACCGTCGACCCTTTCCATTCGGGAACGGCGCGCGGCCGAATACGTCGTGCGGCCAATGCGGACGAATTGGGTCAGAGGATCTCGAAGAGAACGACTCGCCTCAAGGACCGTGAGCCAGAAGTGGCGAATGGGTTTTCCCCGGGCCCTTGGACCCGCACGGATAACGCTTTTCCGCCGATAAGCTTCTCGTTTCGCCATCCATCTCGGCCTCTCCGTTTTAAACGATGTGCACCGATGCACACACACACAGATGTACGGGCGGAAGTATTGCGAGCGCCTGCGTGTGCACGTGCACGCGCGCTTAAGGATGTGTGACCANTCGGAAAGTACGCGTCCTCTAGGAGAGTGGAGGCACTACCGTCGACCCTTCCCATTCGGGAACGGCGCGCGGCCGAATACGTCGTGCGGCCAATGCGGACGAATTGGGTCAGAGGATCTCGAAGAGAACGACTCGCCTCAAGGACCGTGAGCCAGAAGTGGCGAATGGGTTTTCCCCGGGCCCTTGGACCCGCACGGATAACGCTTTTCCGCCGATAAGCTTCTCGTTTCGCCATCCATCTCGGCCTCTCCGTTTTAAACGATGTGCACCGATGCACACAGACAGATGTACGGGCGGAAGTATTGCGCGCGCCTGCGTGTGCACGTGCACGCGCGCTTAAGGATGTGTGACCGAAACGCGGGGGCGCAAAATCGATTCGTATAATACGGTCACGTGGTGAGCGATTTTCAGTCGTCCTGATTACGGTTATTCAACCACGTGACAGATTTCAAATTTACTTGCCGCTGCCGGTGCCGGTGCCGCTTGACGTAGTCACGTATAATCAGCTGGCCTAGAATTTATTATACTACGTGCGTTACATGCCTGCCCGAACTGTTACGAAGACTCGCGCCGCGGTTAGCTTCGATTTATCACTGATACATGAACATCCCTCCTCATCCCTCTAAATATCAGCCGTTTAAACTGTGTTAAAGACCGTGTTTTACGTTACACGGTGCCGTGCAATTGGATAGCCTCGGATAGCCCGTACTACTTTTGCATTGGAAATTCTACGTAACGTGAATGAAATTGCGTACAAGTAGATGTATAAAATGATGAAATATAGAATTGTTCTAAGTATTTCTTCTACGATTTATCAGAAAGTATCAACTTTAACTAAACATTTGAAATATCTAAATAATTTATTCATGCCAGTAGAGCCTATTATATTTTATTTTTAATAAGTTTTTTTTTCAAGTGTGTTTTCAATTGTACATCGATATGAACTGTGTCATGTACTTTGCTGTAGGAAATCGTATATAACATGAACAAAGAACGTAATAGATATATAAAATAATGAAATGTAGAATTGTTAAAAATATTTCTTCTCTGATCTACTGTGAAGCACCAATTAATTGCAACTAAATGCTTGAAATCTAAACAATCTATTCATCTGGAAGCTAAAAGCCTGTTATATTTCCAATAACAACTATCTTCCAATTGTGTGCAATTGTACGTCGATATAAACTGTGTCATGTACTTTGTCGAAAATTGGACTTGGAATAGGAAATTGTATGTTAACATGACTAAAATAACGTAGATATGTAAAATGAAATGTAGAATTGTTATACGTGTTTCTCTTCTGATCTATAGCAAAGCATCAACTATGACTAAACACTTGAAATCCAAATAACTTATTCTTGTGGAAATCAGAAGCCTATTAGCTAATAAGCAAGAGTTTCCGACAACATTTTTTCCTTTGACATGAGCTTACATGCATACCAACTTTTACTTGAAGCTATTCAAGCAAAGGGCCCTGTACTGTACATACTACTTTCTATCTGACTTACATTAATAGAATTGAACTGCACGAGACTGAGAAGTGGAATAACTACAGGAATTCTAGATTCCACTGAGTAGACTTTATTTCTATATTGATAGAAGCTTAGCAGACGCAAGAAAATGTTCCGTGAGGCTCAACACTAGATGTCTAAAGAAAAATCCATAAGAAACGGAGAAGTAAAGGAATGGAGATAGTTGTGAGTAAGGACTGATGAAAAAGACCAAATTATGGTTCGGAGAGAAAATAGGTCAAAACTAATGCGTATAATCATGACAGTCTTAACTTTGCTTTCGGATTTCTGCTTTTAAACTAAATATTAGATAAATGGAAATTTNTAGTCACGTATAATCAGCTGGCCTAGAATTTATTATACTACGTGCGTTACATGCCTGCCCGAACTGTTACGAAGACTCGCGCCGCGGTTAGCTTCGATTTATCACTGATACATGAACATCCCTCCTCATCCCTCTAAATATCAGCCGTTTAAACTGTGTTAAAGACCGTGTTTTACGTTACACGGTGCCGTGCAATTGGATAGCCTCGGATAGCCCGTACTACTTTTGCATTGGAAATTCTACGTAACGTGAATGAAATTGCGTACAAGTAGATGTATAAAATGATGAAATATAGAATTGTTCTAAGTATTTCTTCTACGATTTATCAGAAAGTATCAACTTTAACTAAACATTTGAAATATCTAAATAATTTATTCATGCCAGTAGAGCCTATTATATTTTATTTTTAATAAGTTTTTTTTTCAAGTGTGTTTTCAATTGTACATCGATATGAACTGTGTCATGTACTTTGCTGTAGGAAATCGTATATAACATGAACAAAGAACGTAATAGATATATAAAATAATGAAATGTAGAATTGTTAAAAATATTTCTTCTCTGATCTACTGTGAAGCACCAATTAATTGCAACTAAATGCTTGAAATCTAAACAATCTATTCATCTGGAAGCTAAAAGCCTGTTATATTTCCAATAACAACTATCTTCCAATTGTGTGCAATTGTACGTCGATATAAACTGTGTCATGTACTTTGTCGAAAATTGGACTTGGAATAGGAAATTGTATGTTAACATGACTAAAATAACGTAGATATGTAAAATGAAATGTAGAATTGTTATACGTGTTTCTCTTCTGATCTATAGCAAAGCATCAACTATGACTAAACACTTGAAATCCAAATAACTTATTCTTGTGGAAATCAGAAGCCTATTAGCTAATAAGCAAGAGTTTCCGACAACATTTTTTCCTTTGACATGAGCTTACATGCATACCAACTTTTACTTGAAGCTATTCAAGCAAAGGGCCCTGTACTGTACATACTACTTTCTATCTGACTTACATTAATAGAATTGAACTGCACGAGACTGAGAAGTGGAATAACTACAGGAATTCTAGATTCCACTGAGTAGACTTTATTTCTATATTGATAGAAGCTTAGCAGACGCAAGAAAATGTTCCGTGAGGCTCAACACTAGATGTCTAAAGAAAAATCCATAAGAAACGGAGAAGTAAAGGAATGGAGATAGTTGTGAGTAAGGACTGATGAAAAAGACCAAATTATGGTTCGGAGAGAAAATAGGTCAAAACTAATGCGTATAATCATGACAGTCTTAACTTTGCTTTCGGATTTCTGCTTTTAAACTAAATATTAGATAAATGGAAATTTAACTTAAAATTAACATGTCATACATAATGTTTAGATAGAAGAACAATTAACTTCTTAGTTCAACTTCCATTTCCGGGAAGATTAAAAGAGATTAGGCGATTAGTCTGTAATTAGGAAAGAGATTTTGATGAGTTGAAGAAGTTACGAAAGTACAATGGAGTAAAGAAGTGAGTGAAAGAGGTGAAGAAGTGTAGTGAGCGACACTAAGTAGAAAGAGAAAGCACAGAAAAAAGAATTAGCTTCTTAATTCTTAAGACAGACATGAAAAATATAACGTATAAAACACAAAAGGATTAATAAAATTTCTTTCCGATGCTATTAAAGTCCATATGTCCAAAGTCCCACTCTCGCACTCAAAAATCTATACACATGTATGACAAATTAATTAATGTCGAGAATTTTTTTCAGACCGTCAAATAATTAACGTTCATAATTGGATCCGAAATCCGATTATCCGGACTATGCGCCGCCTTTTTGACAGTCCATTATCGTGTTAACCGGTGTAACGTAAGCCGCAGCGGGCCAGTCTTTATCCGAATTCGATTACGGTGGCCGTTTTGAATACATTTTTACCCGTCGGTATCTACGCGGCCGTGTTGCCGGAAAATAGGATATTTTATATGCCGTCATCGCGACCAGATAACTCCAGCGATAGCTCGGTGTAACTCAATTTCTTCGCCGTATATATTCGACATTCCGTGGAGGATAGCGCGGGCTAACCGAAACTCGATTTCGTCGGGCCGCTTTCCTGAGAGAAACATCGTCCTGATAATCGTCACGGTAAACAATAAAACATTTATAAAACGAAAGAATTTAATCGATCGTTAATTCTAAACTAAACGACTATTCTTGCCGTCATGAGAGTCTATAACAGTTATGCTTACGACAGCTTGAAGGTAGTAGGATTATCGAATACGTAGATCTAAATCTAGAGTGTAGATCTGAGTAGTAGTGAAATTTTAGAGAGAAAGAGAGAAATTCGGTCGGCCGAAAATTACTCACTACGGGCTCTTGTCACGACAGATATAATTTCTAATTTGAAAGTACTTCGCGAAGAACGAGCGAGTAAATTTGGGTTTCTGATTCGCTTCTATCACTGTCGACCTTCCTTCCATCGGGCTCGACTTATCTCGAAGCAATGTGACGCGAACAAGATAAACTACTCCCGCCTCGCGGAAGAATACAAACATAATGATGGATAACGATATTCCGATGGCTGGTTTATCGCCGAAACCTGTACCCCGTCAACTCCAGCCTAATCGAGGAAAAAAGCTTACACTAAAATCCTTTCCCATTTGTTAACGGGACACCGTCAAAATTACTGTTAATTACAACGCTGTCATAAATAATATGTTTTACGCGCACGGAACGAAGTAAAATTCTAGTAATTCATAGAAATGAATTACATTTGTAAAAGAATTAAGGTAGTTCTCCACGGACTCTCTAGTCGATTGAGCGTGCAAAATAAAATGTTCAAAATCATTGTTC
>SMSR01010990.1:0-23522 GCA_019453355.1 Ceratina japonica | reverse complement strand
TTTTTTTTCAAAATTATGTCCAGTGCTTTGAGTTTATGTAGAACTACCTTAAATGCACGAAATAAACGAGATAACGACAAAACACGGTGAACGTATAGAATTCAGTCGTTTCTCCAGGTGGAAAACAAATTTCGCTGAGCATCGATCGGCGAGGGATGAAAGTTCGGAACGATCGGGAGGGAATCAAAGTCGAGTAACCACAAATTAGAGGTGGCAAGTAAAGAACGACTCCAGTCGACGACGTGGAAAGCTCGTTTCGGGGTACTAACGTCGCGGGCTGGTAAAACGAACGGGAATGAAAAAAGCGACGATGGGGAAGGAAGGAGACGGCCTTACACGCTTCATCAATCTTCGCTTCTCGCGAGGAGGACTAACGACGTCGCGGCAGCGAGATAAACGGGCGAGAGCCAGCCTGGGTAATCTCGGTATTCCAGTTGGCATGGTTATTGTCCCGAGAGCCCGACGGAAAGAAACCCATCTGTTGGGACGCCCCGGGCGAAGATGGTGATGGATCGCTCTTTTCACCGTTCTAATCACTCTCTCCTCTTATTACCGATGTCTTCGCCGTTAATTAACGAGAATCGTGTTGCGAGGCCCCGAACCGACTAAGCACGCGTCGAGCGTGCGTGTCTCTCTACTTAAACGCGTTTCCTCGAGATTAACAATAAGTGTGTTCGCGATTGTGTCTGCTCTAGTAGTTCTCCCCGGCGCGGTTCCTACGTGTTCCCGTTAAGCTGGCTTATTACGTCTTACGCAGCGCCGTGTATGTTCCGCGGCCGGAATTAACTCGTTTCTTGCGCCGCGCCCCTTGATTAAGAAATGTTTTGCGACAGATATTCGCTAATTGCTTATCCCTTCATCCGATTCGGAAAAAGGTGGCCCGTCGTTACGCGCGGCCGCAGTGAATAAAGTGACTTTTTATCACGCCGAGACTTGCCCGGGTCTGTTCCCTTATTCAATTCGCGGAAGAGATAAAAGAAGACAATGGAACTCGTTCCCGCAAATCGTGATTTCTGTCGGTCAGCAGCCCCGATCCCGGAAGTCTACCCGTCCGTAATACGGGGGTATAAACTCAGGCCAGTGAAAATATGGCGTCGCAAGGCCGGGCTGGAAACCGGAGCCCGTGGACAGTGAAGCGGATCAGCGGAATGGCCGGGGCTATTGCTATTCCGGATACGTCCGCCCGAGGCTCTCTTCTTTTACCCCGCACGTGCACGCGACAAGGGCGTCGACTAACTAGATCAAACTTAGCCGTTTCCACTTTCGCGACGTCCGTGAATGAGAAGTTGTCGTTGACGTTTGCTCGCACATGGCGTTCGCGATCTCCGACCGGTTCGTCGCGCCGCGAACACGGGATCCGATTTATAGACACCGGTCGCGAGTCGTAACCCTTTATCCCGGCGCAATCGCGCGCCAACGGTTATTCGCCTTTTATCGCGGCCCGCTCGTTTGTATCTTTTTACCACGCAGCTATTCTCTGGCGGCGATCGCACGAGAGACAAGATTAGCCCTGAATAATTACCCGGCGCGGAGTCACTTGCCCGAATCCCCGGGGCTCAGGTGACTCGAATCACGGGCTTGAAAAACCGCAAAGCGGAGCTTTGCCGTTGAAAGGACCGGCGTTCAAGGAGGGTGGCTCAACGTACTGATGGGAAGAAGTATGAAAAATGAAGCCGGGGAACCCGGGTAACAACGGAACGCGCGATAATAGACAAACTGCGAATAGAAACGAATGGCGCAATAAAAATCTATCTATCTAACGAAGCCACGTTTAAAACCGAAAAAGATCCACGATTGAAATTCCTCCATGTTAATTATCGAAGCGGTCCGTCGAAAGTTGTCGCCGGAAAATAAGAAAAGAACGGACCGTTTCGCCGTTTCCAATGAACGGGGAAACTCTCGGGGGGTTGTTTCCCGAAAGTTTTACGCCTATGGAAGCGTCGCGGCGGCTTGTACACAAAAGGGAAAAAGGGGGAAGCGACTAGACTTGGGGGGAGGGGGGAGGGGGGGCCGGTGGAAAGGCATCTTTGTCGAGGCCCTCGGCAGACAGCTTTTAATATATTTGTCAAAGTTCGAGCTTTCAGGAGAGAGAGAAAGAGACGTACGGGCGGTCTCCTCGTAAATTCTCGCGGTATGCGCCAGCGTACACACGATCCGTGAGAGCCTACGGGCTCGCGCTACCACCGACGCGCCGCACGCTCACCTTTGCGCTCCGCGGATACGTCTTCGTTTTTTCGGGAAACTTTCTCGCGCGATCGCGCGTCAGGATACATTTTTACGAGCACGCCCCGAGACTCGGTCCATTATTCGTGTTTCCTTCAAGCCAGCGCGGGGGGAGCTCGTCCCCCGCTCCCCGCCCTCGGCTTGGTAAGTTTCCAACCAAAGAAAAATTACCAAGTAGCAGAGATTCTTTTTTACCCCAGCGAGTCTTCTTTTTTTTTTTTTTTCTACAGATTCTTGTATCCTCCCCGGCGATTCAAGTTTCTTGGATTACCGTCGATGACGCGATAATGTCAGAGCCCGGCGGACACCATTATTTCAGTGTTTGCCTCGCGGAGCGAACGGGAGCCCGGAACCCGCTGGAAGACCTCCATAATGGGAGTCCTATTACTGTTCGGGGTCACACAGTCTAGCGTTGCCTCTTGGAATCGACTGAAACGAGTCCTTCTAAAGTAGGCTCCGACATTATTGCCGGGTCTCTGGTTTTGACGTTTGTACAGTTGAGCTCTCAACCGCACTGTATGACTGTAGCCAGTAAATCCGTCCAAACGGCTTCCTCACTGTCTTTCTCATTCCTGCTCGTATTTATGAATATCATCCAATAAACTGGGAGATTTAGTTAATAAAACGAGAAACTTTACTGTTACTGTAGTCCGTCCGTTATTATAATATGTATATGTCTCTCTTCTATATGTCTCTCTCGATTACTTGCCGATATTTAAAATTCTACTGGACGTTGTCACGAGATAATGTCCGAATTGAAAAACCAATAAAAAGCAATCGCCCGGTCCGAATTAGGGGGACAGAAAGCTCGATAATTCCGACTTCTGGCGCCGGAATGTTTACCTTTGAACTCTCCGGGCGGTTGAGGTCTCTCCCGGCAGATGGCACCACGTCCCAGCTCGGTTCGTTTAATAAATGAACTTTTGCTAATTATTCAGAACGCGCTCGTCGAAACATTCTTCGGCTTTGTTCAAAACATACGTGGAAAACGTACACAAAGCCGCGTGCTCGCCGTTAATTCTTGGCCCGTTGATCAACGCAAACACGGCATAATTAATTATGATAATATTATTGATTCCGAGGTTTCCGCGGTCGCGTTCATACCGTCATAGCCGGGTTTCGCGCGTCCGCAGCCGTGACAGTGAATGTCTGGAAACTGGAAACCAGCGGCCACCGCAATATCGTTTATCGATTAAGTTGGCGCGTAGCTTTGTCGTTAAACCGGTGTTCGCGCGTTCTCGCATTTTCTTCCCGTAGAAAAACTAATATGCGCGTTCTACGTAGCGAAGGAAATTAATATACATCGCAGCCGTCGCCGGCGCTCGAGATTTCCGTCTGGTATCGGCCCGATGGTTTAATAAAAATGACTGCGAGCAGAATTGATTTACAAGTATTTGTCCCGCGCCCGTTCTCCTCCCGGCGCGCGCGTCCCGCTTCGCATTCGGCCCGTGCCAGAGGACACGCCTGTATACTACCGTCATCAATTTCGCCGGTGTTCCGTTCCCTTGTCGAGGATCAGCGCCTAGCCTGCGGATGCAATTCGCTCCGGGGTGCAATCAATGGCGATGCCGTTGCAAATTCCGTGGCTGCCGATGCAGAGGCGAGGACAGGGAGAGCCCGCCTGGCCGGCCGACACCCGGGACAAGTTCAATTCGCTCTCTTTCCCGGAGTGCCAAGACAAAAGATCACTTTTATCTTATTCCCCGGCCGGCTTTCTTTCCCCGTTCCTTTTGTCTCATCCGCCTTATTTTCCTGTGCAACGAACCTCGCCGCCCGTCTCGAACGATTCTATTTACGAGGTCTTGGTCGTTTTCTCTTCGGCTCCGGCGTCCGTCCGTTCGTCCCTCCGCTCGCCGGGCACTGCGACTATTTTCGACGATTCTTTTTACACGTTATCCCGTTTAATGCACTCCTATAGGAAATTACAAGTGAAAACGTTTCGTTAGCGACGACGACGGCGACGACGACCGGTGCGCGGCCATTCTCGTTGGCGCGGCGTCGCCCGTTTCTCTTGCGGCCCCGTTGTCTCGCCTCATTTTTCCTGTTCGCAGCGCGTAAATCGTTAGCGAGAGCTCGTTAACTTCGAGCGATATTTATCGAGCCAACCCGCTCCGCGATAATGGAATCCCATTGTCTACTTACGGGCGCGTTACCCCCGCCGATAGATTGCCTCTCGTTGACACCGTGCCTTTCGCTCGATCAGTCCGCGACTCCGAATAACTATGTATTTATACATATACACACACGCGGTGCACACCCGAGTCGAAAATATAACTATAATTTGAATCTTCTAAACCGAAATGTACCCCAGTTTAGGTCTATTAGATCTAAAAAGTAGAACTAGTAGAGTTATCTCAGAACTTAATATTTGATATAACTCTAATCAGAACCTATAAGTCCCTTCAAAAATCTCAAATTACCTTCGGTTCGTTCACGAAAGTAGTTATAATTTAGTTCTCCAAGCAAGAAATGGGAATCTAAAGGCCTATTTAAGGGTTTATAGGATTTTTTTAGGACCCTCTGAAATATTTACTGTGTTATATAAAATTATTTTACAAACTATGCGCATTTGAATCTGATATGCATCTAAAATGAATTATTCTGTTTATTCTTATACTTCCTATTATTATTTTCAAAAATGCTTTAAAACAATCTAATTTATACAATAGAATTGTTTTGTATACAACAACAAAGCGAAAGTTTGTGTTATTTATTTACAAAAATTGTTAAAGAAAAATAATAATAATTTCGCCATAAATTGGGTGAACGTGAAAGAGATTCTTGATCTACAATATGAGCCAAAACAAACGTAGGTATCATGGGGTCCTCTAGTGTATATATCCTCAAGTGTTGCCAGCCAATGGACCTTTGAGGACAATGTTAGTTCAATATCAATGTTATTTTCATAAATACTAGTATGAACCTACAGGATCTTTTCCTAAACTCTTTAAGTAGGACTTGAGGGACTAAATTATATTTGATAAACTCTATTTTAGATCTACATCTTTTATAAGCGGACATAACGACTAGATATAGGTTCAAATTAGAGTTAAAAATTTACTCTTATATTCCTATGCTCAAGATATGATTTCGACCTCATATCCTTCTGTAGGATAAATAGGTTCAAAACCATAATTATTTTTTCGACTCGGGCACAGTTTAATCCCGTCGTTCCGCGAAGAAGACGACGACGCCTCTTTGATCCTGGCTGTGAAAAGAAGAGTCCTCTCTTCTCGAAAGGAATTCGCTGTCTCTCGAAATTGTCAGCAACAAAATTCCTTAGGCGAAGAAATTAATTTGCTTCTCGCAGAGGACCCGGGAGAATTACTCAATTGAACCTCGGGCTCCTCTGCGCAGCCTTTTCCGGGAGCCGGGGTTCGACGAGAGTCACTTATTGAGTTTTTCGCGTGCGTATAGTTCAGCGCTGCTTTGAACGGGCCGGACGGATTCCCAGGACGTTCCAAACGGACGTACCCGGCCGGCCTTTGACCGGGACAAACGAAACACCACTTTGAACGATCGAATCCTAACGTTGATCGCGCGTGTTAATATTTGCCGACGTTAATACCCTCCCAGTTCACGTTAGGAAGAACACGCGGCGTTCCACTTTGATTTGCGGTGGCTCGCAAAATCGATTGAATCGCGTCGCACGGGACGCACAGGATACACGGACAAATCTAATTTCTAGCCCGCCAGTTTTACAAATCGTCAAGTCGTTTCGTTCCGAACGGGTCGCCCGCCACGAGTTAACGTTCTTTTAATACGAAATTTCGCGAGGTCGACCCGCGTTCCCGAGATTCAACGCGGTAAATCGCGTTCTAGTACGTCGGCGGCAACGTGTGGAAGGTAAATACGGATACCAACGTTTTTAAATTCAACGAAGCGATTCCAAATACTGGATAGTCTATTAAAAATGTTGTTTACCGTCCGATTCCGGTTCTCTACATTTTCCCAGCTCGCTGCGAGCAATCGAAAAATCATTTCGGATTTCGCCTCTGTTAAAAACAAAACAAAATGCGTATATATGGTATGTATATGTATACAAGTATGTATGTATAAATACGTACATATACGCGCGTCGGAGGGAAACGGAAAACCAGGAGAATAAAATCACGCCGATGCTCCCGTTCCCATATTCTCGTGTGCGCAAAATTTCAATGATAATTAAAAACTATGAACGATTGTGCCGGGCCGTGCAATGTTTAATCGCCGAAATTGTAAATCATGCGAGGGAATGTGATAAATCATTTATCGCAATGATCTACAATGGTGGATCAGCGTAATGTAATGTATTGTTTTATTCATTGTTAGAAGATTATGAATTTAACGTCGTTAACAATGATGGGGCGAGTGTAATGAGAGGGAGGAGCCGCGCGGAATTGATAGTAGAGAGAAAATTGATCAGATTTATGTAAAACGTAATCCATTTTCCGAACTTCGTTAAAATTGCGCTCTGGCGAAATTTTATTCTTTCATCGGTGGAACATCATTTATCCCGCGGCGCAATTCATTCGTTCGCTTTCTCCCGTAGAGCCTCTTTCTTGTTACCCTTTGAATCACACCCGGCGAACTGGAGAAACACGGACCGGCCATGAAAGGGGGAGCCCGTGCCATTCTTCGGAATATTCTTGATAATCTTCAACTAATTACGAGAAGTTTTGTAAAGAAGATAAAAGGATCCTCGAGAAGACGTTGCCTGTTTTCCTCCTCGGTTGCAGGGACGCGGGCATAACGGCGGTCTGTATAACGGCCAGTCGAATGAAACGTATTTAAAAGTTTTTACGAGGGCTTTTTATTGCCGCAAAGAGCCGAAGCAGTGGAGCGGAGCGCGGACCTCGTAAAACCCCGGCGTCGTGTAGTGACAGAAAAGTAGAATACGATGTCACGCTTGGAGGAACAAAAGTGGCGTCGGTATACATCCGCAAAAGGAATTTACATTCTCATGATGGTCCACTTGAAAAATCATGACGCTCTTCAACGGGAAATCCCGCGTGACGAATAGAAGCTCGTTCAATCCCGTTTCTAAGCAAGCTTGAACCATCTCGATTTTCGAGAGTCCACTTCTCTATATAAAATAAAAATAAAAAATCCTCTCTCGACGCGTACAGTTGATTAATCAAAAGTAATATTCTTGAGGATATCTGTCAAGAGCTTCGTGCCTTGGCGTTGTCACTTTGACGCGACTTATTTTTAATTAAATCATCGGCCCGGATTCCACGTTCAAGTATCGCTCTTCCCATCGCCTTTTTCCTTTTTCGTCTCTCATTTAGCTACAGCGAAAACCTTCGCCTTATCTCGTCTCATCCATCTTGTCTGCGAGCCTCTTTATCAGACGACACTCATACCCTAAGCTACGGCAATGGCCATCTTCGAGTCCAGACCCGAGGGACATTAATAATCTTACATGGCGAGCCGGCTGAAAGGGTTGCGGAAAGTGTCGGGATGAGTAGAAGCCGGCGAAACAGGAAATGAGTATGTTTACTGGGGGGAAAAACTCGGCAGAAGAAGAGAAACGAGGCTTTAACACGGCCTCCCTCCCCGATCGCGAAAAACCGCCTCGCCATTTGCGGGTTTCACTTTTCTTCCCTAGCCCGGCGCTTCTTATCGATTTGTTTGCTTCCGGAGTCGAGATTTCAGCGCTGCGCTCGTCGATGCTGTTTACCGACTCTTAATAACTCGCTTCATACTTTTACGAACCTCCACGGTGGAATAAACATTCATACATCGTTCAACAGAAGGAAATTAAATCTTCCGAACACGTTCGGACCGGTCCGCCAGTCTATTATACCAATCTTCGGGATATAACAAAGTTCCGAAGTAAAACAGGAAGTATAGGAGATTCGAGTATGAATCTTTCGAGGATGATCTCGCTACCACTCGGGGCTTCCCGTCGATTCTCCCTCGGAAACTTTGATACTTAACTGATTTCACATCCGCGCCAGTTCTTCAAACGTGCCGTCCCGCTCGGAGTTGTCGCGCGCCGTTCCCTCCCGATCCCCGCGGAGAAAAGTAATTAAAAACGTCTCGCAAGTACAGGGTGAGACGTCATTTTTATCGGGCCGTCGACGGTCCCCAGGACGCTTGTCGAGTTCGAACAATAAATTAACGTCCACGGATTGAAATCAAGTCCCTAATACCGGTCTTACGACGGAGGGATGACCTCACCCCGGCCCGGTTTTTCCTCCCCGGTTTCATTGGGGTCGCGCCGGGTCCGCTTTGTCCTTCCGCTCTTTTTCTACGCCCGCGCCGTCCGCTGTATGGATAAGAGGCTTACCGGCCCGGGGATAATCGGACCGCGTTCAATTTTCTATTAGACCCTCACCGACCGAAAGTCGAAAACCGCAATTCGGTTACTTTTCCCGAAGGTCAACGGTGCCGCCGCCGCGCCGCGTCATTCCAGTTTCGACGCGACGAGGGAGAATTGGATTTCGGTTGAATACAAGCGAAGCACATCTTCACTATCCCGTGAAAGAGGCTGGTTAAGCGGCTTTTGACCCAATTACCACCGAGAATTCCAAGTAAATCCGTGTTGTTGCCTTTTTTCCTCCCTTTTTATTGGACGACTTTCAAGGCGAACTCGTTATTAAGGATCACCACTCCGGAAGATCGTATTCAGATGAGAGGGTAGCACGGAGCTCCTCTTCCGAATTTCAGAATCCTTGGGAAGTAATCATCTATCGAAAACTCCGCTCTACCCCGTTTCAACTCCTCTTGACGTTTCGTTTCTGTCATAAAGTACGCGTCAATAAAGCTCGTTCTACGAGGTTTCAGAATTCTTGTCCGGCTGTAATTAACGAGTCAGCTCGGTGTGAATATGGCTCGGCGTGTCCCAATTGTAATCGGCGCCGATACAGGCCCGGATCCAATTAACATTTCTCATCAGAGCACGCGGGAGTTGATTTTCGTTAATCCGCGGCACGGCCGTTCGGACTTTGAGCGATCGGCACGCCAGTGTCCGGCCAGGTACGTGTGTACAACCATCATAACGCACAAACCCAATTTCGGACGTGGACAAGAGCGCGCGGCGTGTACGCGCTTGAAGATCAATCGTAAAATTTGCAAGTGAAATGAACAGTAAGAGCCGTGTGCATTGGAAAACCTATTTCAAGGGTGCGCGTGCGAACGTTCATTTTTAACGCTTCGCATCACCACTCTCGTCGTCGCGACCCCCCGCTTGTGCTCTCGTCTCTTTCCCACCTCGTCGAACGCATTTTTGCAATACGAGAAAACGCTCAATACGCGCGGCGCACAAAAGCCTGGAAAACATAGTGGCAGGTACCGCTGCGAAACTCCAATTCATATTTAATACCTGCTTCTTCAACTGTGTTCAGAAGATACGATTACGTATATACGTCCAATCCAAGTTTCGCAATCAACACATTCACACTGTGTACATATGAATTGGTAATCTGTTCGTGTAGCGTTAGCGGCGAAACGTGATTTGTCTTCGACTTCGTTTCGAAATTAACGGTCGAGTGGGGTACGAATACAAACGGCCGCGGAATTTACTTTCCTTATGTATATATGAAAAGTTCTCGCGCAGTTCGGGCGGAACTTTGGAACGAATACCACGTCGCCGCGTCACCGGAGAGTATAAGAATCGCACTGCCACGTTTCGAGTCCTCGACGACGGTAGTTCTCTGGCATATTTTATTATGACGAGTAAATGAACTGAGCGTAGAACGCTCGATTGAAGTTCTTTAATAAGAAAGCTATTCAAGTATGTGGAGAAACAGAAGATCTTAAAAAATGACGCATAGCTTATGTTATGTATTGATACGAAATATCGAGGGTGTGTAAGAAAATTTAAAAAAATGCGTATTTCAAGACAGAACGACTGCATCCATCGATGCAGGCTTTGAGAGAAAGCTACTTGAGAACAAAGCGCCATTAGGGCAGAACGAAGGTCATACTGGCGATGAGGGAGCTCGCTTGACCAGAGCTAGGCTTAGGCTGACAGAATGCAGGATTTCTTTTCTCGTGTTATCCCCACTATTGTACCCTGACGAAGTCCTGAGGAAAAATATACGAAATGAGAAAGAAAAGCGAAGTCCTGCATTCTGTCAGTCTTACCTGAGGGTCACTCTTCGTGTAACCATCTTGACGACCAAAATAAATTTCTGAAATTCACGATCATTTAAGCACCCACATGTTTTTTCCTCGAGCCAATCCTAATCGAGTGTTTTTGATATTAATCTTACAAGTGATTATGATTATTTTATCAAGACTATGTAAATGTGAATATATAACACAATTTTATTTTTATTACAAAAGGTTTAGGTAGAAATGCCTGTTTGATCACACTAGATTTCAATCCAGCAAATCACAATAAATACAAAAATCAGTTTTTAACCTTTTCTAGCATGTTTTCCACTTTTTTTCTATTCGAAATGGGTGAAAGGAAAGAAAATCCCTTATGGCTCCCTTTCTCTCTTTTCCTTCGATATTTCGCCAACTATTCCCCTCTTGCTTCTTCATCACGCTGTGTCTCATGCCAACTGACATAATAGCCTTGAGCCATAAATACACTGCGCCTCCAATTCCTTATAAACATAAAATTCATTTTGCATGTTCGACTTATACATAATCCAGCACTTCCATTAAACAGATGACAGAAAATAAGGATCAAAGGGGAATTTAAGATCGCATAATTTCCTCGATAATTACAGCGGCGCGCGTGCACGCGAACAATATCGCAGGGAACGTGACGCGTGTAGCACGACAGCGTACAGCTCCTGATTTTATGGGTAACATGCCAAACGAGAAATACGGTAGGATACGGTATACCAATTTCATTCGGGTAGGCCGAGATGAAAATGTCGTTACGATGGAAGGGTGTGGAGGATAACAGAGGTACGTCAGAGGTACGGCCCGTTAATATTATACCCCGGCGTCGCGTGTCACGTTATCGAAGCCGCGTATATGTTATCGCAATAATGTCGGGCCAGGTCAGAACGCTTTGTTGAGTGTTATATAGGTAACCGTGCGCGTCCGCAATATTGATATCGCATCATTTCGCGGGCACAACGTGTACGTAAGCCCGGACCCACCCCCGCACCGCGTACAAAGGGTGGCGACTCGGATTTGTGATGCATGGAACGATGAAACAGACCAACAGGCAACACCGTTGTTACCGCGAACGGATCTCGAACGTTGAAATTCGATTCTCGTTAACTTAGCGTGCCGCAATCGAAACGTAATACAACCGTCAACCAGGTAAACGGGGTTTGGATCCCACTCTCGCGCGCGATTCCTGTCCTGCTGATCAAACACCCTCTTGATTCCGGGCAAATTTCCTTCGTTCAGGAGCGGGCACAGCACCGGGCCCAGATCCATTT
The DNA here is from genome assembly GCA_019453355.1 of Ceratina japonica. Lineage (NCBI taxonomy): Eukaryota > Metazoa > Arthropoda > Insecta > Hymenoptera > Apidae > Ceratina > Ceratina japonica. The sequence goes on along the minus strand of SMSR01010990.1, from coordinate 11,961 downwards.
CCTTCTTCACTCGTATTATACCACATTTCACACACAACGTCATTCGTAATGGCCAATACATCAATCCGTTTTTCCTGCACGCATATTGAGGGCCATTATTAACGCTGGAATAAATCTTTACGCAATAAAGATTCAGAGTAATCATTATTTTTGTCAGTGCATATTTCAGAAGAATTTCACTTGTTGAAGCGTATAAATCTTTTTGCTGTGATATCTTCTGCCAATCATTTCCATAGGAATGGCAAGGGGGAAATATAATCCAACAAATGCGAGGTTGAGTCCGTGTGGTAAAGTTCCCGATAAAAACGCAGCTTCAATCTTCTAATTAGCGTTGCTTGTACAAAGCCTTCCGAATGAAAGTACGCTGTACAATGGCAGAAGGTGAGTACACCCTATTTCAAGTCCCGTGTATATAGAAACATAATTTTAACGTCACGTTACATCTTTTAATTAACGCGAGACATACACACGCACGCGACACGCACACGGGCCCTCGATGCGAGTGCGTTCACGCAGCGATGAAGAATGCGGTTTAGAGTGAATGCAGAATTCGTGCTTTTTTTTAAAAAAAATATATTAAAGGTAAGGTACACTTTACAAGAGACAAGTTTACAAATTTAATCGCAGTGTGTTACTATTTCATCTGTCCGTCTCATGAATTTTTGTAAAAGACTAGATAATTAGAAAATAATCGGTAACATTCATTCGACATGTATTTCACTGAAAATGAATTAATTTTTAGCGATTCATATTTAACAAAACTCTGTAATTATACGCATTTTGGTGCGAGCTTTCAGTGTTGAAATTTTNTTTTGCTGTGATATCTTCTGCCAATCATTTCCATAGGAATGGCAAGGGGGAAATATAATCCAACAAATGCGAGGTTGAGTCCGTGTGGTAAAGTTCCCGATAAAAACGCAGCTTCAATCTTCTAATTAGCGTTGCTTGTACAAAGCCTTCCGAATGAAAGTACGCTGTACAATGGCAGAAGGTGAGTACACCCTATTTCAAGTCCCGTGTATATAGAAACATAATTTTAACGTCACGTTACATCTTTTAATTAACGCGAGACATACACACGCACGCGACACGCACACGGGCCCTCGATGCGAGTGCGTTCACGCAGCGATGAAGAATGCGGTTTAGAGTGAATGCAGAATTCGTGCTTTTTTTAAAAAAAATATATTTAAGGGAAGGTACACTTTACAAGAGACAAATTTACAAATTTAATCGCAGTGTGTTACTATTTCATCTGTCCGTCTCATGAACTTTTGTAAAAGACTAGATAATTAGAAAATAATCGGTAACATTCGTTCGACATGTATTTCACTGAAAATGAATTAATCTTTAGCGATTCATATTTAACAAAACTCTGTAATTATACGCATTTTGGTGCGAGCTTTCAGTGTTGAAATTTAGATACGACAAATTTATCCGTTTTGATTGCGGCGCCCGTGTATCGCGCCAGATTTCGTGTTCCCCTTCGATCATCGAAATGTGCTATTCGCGTTGCGAAGGAAATTGAAATATCAATTCACTGAACATTTAGCGCAGTTAGTTTAGTTCTACAAAGCCTCGCTCGCTTTCATACAATTATCATTCACTGTCATTAATCGATAGGCAGTCGAGTAAGTAAATCATCAGCTAATCAAAATCATAAATGCGATTGCGCGAGGGTAGTTATTTCTGTTATATACATACTTATTACTGGGAAACTTCCTCGTATGTGTGATGTTAGTGTGAAATTTGTATCAAATAATAATTATGTGAAAAATTCTATGAAACAAATTTTTCCTAAAAGACTATGCTTGTAAAAGAAATCATTAACGCTGTACAAAGATTCATGGAGAAGTCAGTCTATTTTTCAAACCTTGGAATTACATTTTTGATAATATCCGTATATACTTGTTAATCAGTCATTAACGTTGTACAAGAATACATGAAGAAATCATCTTCATCAAGTCCATTTTACAAAACTTACAATGAAATATCAACATCACGTGTGCCTGAGACTTGAAATAAATCTATTTCTTTTTAATTACATACAGCTTGTTATTATCAAAGGTAATAAAAATGAACTATGGCGTATATTGAATACTTGACATAGAATTTCNAAGAGACAAATTTACAAATTTAATCGCAGTGTGTTACTATTTCATCTGTCCGTCTCATGAACTTTTGTAAAAGACTAGATAATTAGAAAATAATCGGTAACATTCGTTCGACATGTATTTCACTGAAAATGAATTAATCTTTAGCGATTCATATTTAACAAAACTCTGTAATTATACGCATTTTGGTGCGAGCTTTCAGTGTTGAAATTTAGATACGACAAATTTATCCGTTTTGATTGCGGCGCCCGTGTATCGCGCCAGATTTCGTGTTCCCCTTCGATCATCGAAATGTGCTATTCGCGTTGCGAAGGAAATTGAAATATCAATTCACTGAACATTTAGCGCAGTTAGTTTAGTTCTACAAAGCCTCGCTCGCTTTCATACAATTATCATTCACTGTCATTAATCGATAGGCAGTCGAGTAAGTAAATCATCAGCTAATCAAAATCATAAATGCGATTGCGCGAGGGTAGTTATTTCTGTTATATACATACTTATTACTGGGAAACTTCCTCGTATGTGTGATGTTAGTGTGAAATTTGTATCAAATAATAATTATGTGAAAAATTCTATGAAACAAATTTTTCCTAAAAGACTATGCTTGTAAAAGAAATCATTAACGCTGTACAAAGATTCATGGAGAAGTCAGTCTATTTTTCAAACCTTGTAATTACATTTTTTATAATATCCGTATATACTTGTTAATCAGTCATTAACGCTGTGCAAGAATACATGAAGAAATCATCTTCATCAAGTCCATTTTACAAAACTTACAATGAAATATCAACATCACGTGAGCCTGAGACTTGAAATAAATCTATTTCTTTTTAATTACATACAGCTTGTTATTATCAAGGGTAATAAAAATGAACTATGGCGTATATTGAATACTTGACATAGAATTTCCATTCTACATTTCATTGACGCAGTATAATTTTTAACTCGGTGAGAGTTCTCGCGCACTACAATACTTGGCACGAAAACTCTACCGAGTTTTCTGATAATTGGCACGTAGGAATCCGATTTGTCTTAAACCCTATTCTTAAATTATTTAAAATTCTAATTATAAATTATTCATCACATGTAAGCCAGTTATTATCACAAAAATATGTGTAGTACATGTACATACTTAAACATAATTATATACAACTACATGTTGGTTTGTATAAGACGTTCATACATATAAAAAAATATTTCCATAGTATTCATATTACAAAAGACACGATCTGTAATGTGTTGTAATAGACCTTTTTAATATGATTCATTATATTCTATTTAAATTTAGATTATTAAAAATGAAGAGTTCGAAGCAAGAAGCAGAGTTTTCCGAGTATATGGAATATTTAAGTTACGATCTCCACCCGTATGTCGTGATAGTCATGGCGATTTCCGTAGGACCCGAGGTTTTAAACGCAGNTTCATTATATTCTATTTAAATTTAGATTATTAAAAATGAAGAGTTCGAAGCAAGAAGCAGAGTTTTCCGAGTATATGGAATATTTAAGTTACGATCTCCACCCGTATGTCGTGATAGTCATGGCGATTTCCGTAGGACCCGAGGTTTTAAACGCAGCCAATCTGAAATGCGAGGTATAAAGAAAAACCGGAAAAAACTTGGTGCCTCAGTGGGCCTAGTGATTTCAGCGGAACGAGTAGAAGAAAATACGAGTAAAATCCCCTGCCGCGCAGAACCATAACTGCTGCCAACTTAACCACAGCAGCTAGAAAATGAAAATAACAAACTTGAACATATAGTTTCTGAATAATGGCCGGTACTCATAGTCATTACTTATTTTTAAGATCGTTTGAAGCATTTACTATCCCCGTCTGTCCTATACAGGAATATATTATATAATAAACATAATATTTCTTGATCCGAACGACTAACCAATCCAATTGCACAGTCAAAAAAAACAAAGTGTTTGTTGCTCTGACCCATTCGCACATCCTACACATCATCCTACATATTTCGCATTTTCGTAAATTTCTTTACTTTCCTTTTCCTAACATTTCTAACAATTTTTGGCGAAGTACCCGAGTCCGGTTCATAATTTTTCCAAACGATTTCTGTTCTTTTGACATTTTGCTCAGACGAACACTGGCTCTGCTTATCAGTCGCGTGAAATACCTTACAGTGATTCTTAAAACATTTCGTATTTTGAAACATCTTGCCACATATACCACAACACACGTCCATGTTAATCTGTAGAGCTCGCAACATGGTCACAGCCGACGGCCACTGCTGTCTGCGACCATTCCTGTGCTTTCGCATATCATGCGCCAGAAACTCCCTCGCATTAGCGTACCTAATGTCACATACCTTACACAGATAATAAAAGGTCATTGAATCTGAACGTTCTTTACTAGTATCATCATCATCAATGTGCTTGTCAATGACATGCTGGTACAGAGCAGCAGAGCTATAAAATCTAAACGTACAATGGTTACACTTCCGCGAAGGAAACTGCGAAAATATGTAACCGCAATCCGGGCACTTTAAATGGGCACTATTCTTGAACCGCGATCTGTATCTCATCGTCTCATTAATATTAAATTCTATTTTGCACTTGGGACACCTTAGTTCAGTTTTGCCATCGGAACTACCATTACTTGATAAACTAGAACGGACAGCTGGAACGGTATTATTCAGTGTTTGTTCAGCGTTTTCAGCAAGTTTGTACGAATCAGACATGAGAAGCGCATTTTGGTTCGAGCCAAATGCATCAAATCGATGAAGATGCAACACATGTGCACGGACGTTCTCGGGATCTGTAAATCCCTCGTTACATATCGGGCAATAATCTGTGGCCAAGCTGTTGTCCAAAGTCGAGTGCTTCATTTTATGTTCCTCTAGATAACACGGTTGCGTGAACCTTCGTTTGCAGTGACCACACCCGTACGGTCCTATGTCCGAATACTCCAATAGATGATTCTTCAAGTTAACCATGCTGTAGAATTTTTCCCCACAAGTTGTACACACATTGCCGTCACCGTTCTGAAACTTGCTGTTGCTCGCGCTATCAAATCCTTTAAAAGCGTCATTCAACGCGCCCCTCCCGTGAAAATGTTTCTCGTGACACTGTTCCGACGTATTTGTCAACAACACCTCGTCGCAACGATCACACTTAACAACGTTTTCGCCATTTAATTCGGTATGGTTCAAGCAGTAATGGTTAGCCAGTAGAGCAAAAGTATAGTACCTCCTATTGCACATGTCACACAAAAAGTCCCCGTTATTGGAATATTCAATTTGGTGCTTCCTCAGATCCATCTCGTTGACAAAATACAAGTCACAAACCGTGCATCCGTATGCTTTTACAAGTACCCGTGCGGAATCCTCCGGGATGGCGAAGAAAGTGTTCTCTTCTTTACAGAGGGCGTAGTCTCGAATCGTGATGGAGTTACTAGCATCCGAATGAACGTGCAATTTATGTGCATGTAAATGTGAGTCATATTGGAAACTTTCGTTGCAGATATTGCACTTGTGAATGTACAAACTTTGTTGGATTACGTGATGATGCGCCAATTGGACGTGGCGATGGAGCTGATACAGCCCTTGGAGCGGTTCTCCACAAACGGCACATTCGAACGTTTGTCCCTTATAGTAGTACATTTTATGCATGATGAATCGGCTATGTGACTCAAACACTAAGTTGCATACATCGCACGTCGTGTATGAAGCATGAGCGGGATGGATGTGCTGTACGTGAATCCAAAAGTTCTTCATGTTACTAAAGCCTTGGTGGCAGAATCTGCAGAAACAAGTATAACGAGCCCTTCTTTTACTGATATGAGTGGATTTTATGTGTAGCTGTAACAGATCTTTGGTGGGGAACGCTATCTTACAAATATGGCAGGCCTTGTTAGTCACTGTAAAGTACAAGTCCTCGTGCTCGGATAGGTTAGCGAACGTTTTGAATTTTATTCCACAAACGACGCAAGGATACGTCATCTTCTGGTTCGTTTTACCAATTTCATTGTCTTTTGCGGCTAAAACACTAGAGGATCTCCTTTCAGTCGGTGTTCTTCTTTTTCGTGTAGACAATGAACATATCGTAGTTTTGGCAGAAGTGTCTGAATCTTCGGTTTCCGATGATTGTCCTCCGTTTTCAAGTAACGTCGCAGAATTCGACTTTGCGTCAGATATTAGTGCCTCTTCTGTTTCAAAATTTTCAGATCTCGATGATGTAGCTATGTTAACAGAATCTCGATGTTCATTCGTTCGACGACACACCTTTTCATGTTGTTCTAAACACGACTGCAGCCAAAATTGCTTGTGACAGCCTTTACACTCGTGTCGTTTCATACACCCAATGCAATCTGCTTCAACATTGGTAGATAAAGTCTTCCTTTTTAATGTAGTAGCTTTGAAGCAATGTACTACCAGATGACGTCTCAAGGCCTTAGACGAATTGAAAATTTTAAAACACACACAACAATACGTGTACGAGAAAGGAATGTGCCTGGCTACGTAATGACTGACCAGCATGTCCATGGACTTGTAGCGTGCATTGCAGATGCGAGATTTGTAAATCGTATAAGATGTTGCCACTTGCGCGGTACTGTTTTTATTCAACTTAATATTATTCATTTTTAAGTCAATTCGCTCCAATAGGACCACGCACTCCTTGCACTGTTCTTTCTCGAGCAGTATTCTCTCTTCATGTGTCCTTGGTAAGGCTTCCGCTGCCTCACTCTTTCGCGAGCTGTCTTTTGTCAGCTTTTCACAAGATTCTTGTGTTGTGTCGCTAGTCGTATCATCGAGTAGCTTCAATTCATGCATAGAGAACGTGAAGTAAGAAGGCGATCTTGAAGGCCTCAGATTGTACGATACTTGAGGGGCATCGATAGAATTCGCAGAATCAATAGGGTCCGTAAATTCAGTTCGTGTTCCCTTTTCTATCAAGGGTACAATAACAGTAGGCCTTACATGAATCGGCAAATCCCGTGTATCCTGACGTAGTTCGCTTTTCTGTGATGTTTTGGATGTTTTATTTTTCAGATCTACATTAGTAGAAGTACGATTTTTCTCAACGTTACTAATACTGTTCTGAGTAACGCTGAGACTGCTTGGAACACCCATAATTTGTTGTACTCTCGAGATTTTGACGAAGCAATCCATGCTCAACTGTTTCATCCTTTTCGACGCTACACTGTCGTTACGCGTCTCCGGAGGCGAATCGTGCAAACCATTTAAATTCTTTGGAGACGTCTTATATGGAATATTTAATATCTTCAGAGATGCTTCAAATGATCTATCTAACCTCTTCGAAGATGTTTCCGGTAAACTATCTATCCTCTTCAGAGGTATTTCCGGTAAACTCTTCATGGATGTTTCAAGTAAACTATCAAAACTCTTCAAAGATGTTTTAGATGATGTATTAAAACCCGTCGGACATGTTTTATGTGAACTATCCAAACTCTTCATAGATGTTTTAAGCGAATTATCCAAACCCTTCAAAGAACTTTTAGGTGAACTATACAAACTCTTCAAAAATTTTTTAGGTGANCTGTCTTTTGTCAGCTTTTCACAAGATTCTTGTGTTGTGTCGCTAGTCGTATCATCGAGTAGCTTCAATTCATGCATAGAGAACGTGAAGTAAGAAGGCGATCTTGAAGGCCTCAGATTGTACGATACTTGAGGGGCATCGATAGAATTCGCAGAATCAATAGGGTCCGTAAATTCAGTTCGTGTTCCCTTTTCTATCAAGGGTACAATAACAGTAGGCCTTACATGAATCGGCAAATCCCGTGTATCCTGACGTAGTTCGCTTTTCTGTGATGTTTTGGATGTTTTATTTTTCAGATCTACATTAGTAGAAGTACGATTTTTCTCAACGTTACTAATACTGTTCTGAGTAACGCTGAGACTGCTTGGAACACCCATAATTTGTTGTACTCTCGAGATTTTGACGAAGCAATCCATGCTCAACTGTTTCATCCTTTTCGACGCTACACTGTCGTTACGCGTCTCCGGAGGCGAATCGTGCAAATCATTTAAATTCTTTGCAGACGTTTTATATGGAATATTTAATATCTTCAGAGATGCTTCAAATGATCTATTTAACCTCTTCGAAGATGTTTCCGGTAAACTATCTATCCTCTTCAGAGGTATTTCCGGTAAACTCTTCATAGATGTTTCAAGTAAACTATCAAAACTCTTCAAAGATGTTTTAGATGATGTATTCAAACCCGTCGGACATGTTTTATGTGAACTATCCAAACTCTTCATAGATGTTTTAAGCGAATTATCCAAACCCTTCAAAGAAGTTTTAGGTGAACTATACAAACTCTTCAAAAATGTTTTAGGTGGACTATCCAAACTATCCAGAGATGTTATAGATGAATCATCCAAACTCTCCAGAGATGATACAGATGAATTAGCCGAACTCTCCAGAGATGTTATAGTTGAATTAGTCAAACTCGTCTGAGATGTTTCAGATGAACTATCCAAACTTATTAGACGTGTTTTAGATGTTGAACTATGTAACCTCTTCGGTAATTTTTTAGGTGAATTATTCAAATTCTTTAGAGACGTTGTAATTAAACTATTCAAACTTGACACACATGTTTCCGATGAACTATCCATACTTATCTGAGATATTTTAGATGTTGAACGATGTAACCTCTTCGGTGATGTTCTAGGTGAAGTATCCAAATCCTTTAGAGACGTTGTAGTTAGACTATTCAAACTTGTCACAGATGTTTCCGATGAACTATCCATACTTATCTGAGATATTTTAGATGTTGAACTATGTAATCTCTTCGGTGATGTTTTAAGTGAAGTATCCAAATCCGTTAGAGACGATGTAGTTAGACCATTCAAACTTGTCACAGATGTTTCCGATGAACTATCCATACTTATCTGAGATGTTTTAGATGTTGAACTATGTAACCTATTCGGAGATGTTTTAGGTGAACTACGTAACTTCTTTGGAGATATATTAGTTGAACTCCTTGGCGATGAATTGATCAACCTCTCCGTAGATGTACATGAAGTATTTGCGGGTCGCTCAGTCATCAGTTTAAAGACCTTAAGGTGTGGTGTAGTCATACTTATACGTATTTCGCCTGAAGTATTCAATTGGTTAGAGTTATTATTGTCAGAAGAGTTTAATTGTCTCTTACGTCTTACATTCACGGAATTTGGCGAATTTCTGGACGTTTGCGATGTCTCTCCAATTATGGTTTTATCGGAGCGCATAAGATCTCCATGGACATGAAACATGTGACTCTGCAGACTCCTCTTCTTTCTCGTTTGATTATTGCAATGATTGCAATAATAGATGGGCGTATGCGCCTTTCCTTTAATGAAACACGATCGTCTCTGGTGTGCATTCAATCCAACTTGCGTACAACACCTGGTATTACAATGATTGCAGATATATTTAGACGTCCACACGGTTTTGTGCGTTCGAAGTGCTGGCTCGGACTCGAACTGAACCGAACAAACATTGCAAGTTAATGACTTCGGTTTTACGACTTTTGTATTTGATTTCCGTAGCTTGTTTCTGTGATCATCGATTACACCAGTACATAGCGTACGTTTTCTTTTATTCGTTTCTAATGTAATAGGTGCAGTACATAGAGTACTTGTATTCGTTTCTGAACCAACAGATGCAGTACATTGCGTACTTGTATTCGTTTCTGAACTGATAGATGCAGTACATGGCGTACTTTTATTCGTTTCTGAACTAATAGATGTAGCCGATTTATTAATATCATGACTCACTGCCTTAATCGATTTTTCCGTCTGTGTTGTTTCGTTGAAGGAAAGCTGAAAAAAAAGGGATATTTTTCGAGAATTCTATTCATCGATGAGGCACCACTTAAACAAGAAATGGGATGCAAGTCGTTTCTGTAGGAAAAGTACACGAAAGAAATATGTTCGGCCCAGTCTTTCTGATAATAAATACAGGTAAAACACAAGAGGCTTCGAAATTTTCATATCAGTAAATATTTAGTATAAGAAAGAATAATTTTAAAAAAGAAGTGGAGGATATTAATTCAATCAAGTGTATGAATTACTACCAAACATAAATACAGTCGTATTAATCGATATACACAAATAAGATTCATTCCAACGACACGATGATCTGAAATTTTGAGAAATTGTGAGCGAAAAGAGAATTTCGAATATAAAATTTCATCTGCAGGTATTTATTATAAAGATAGGAGCTATATCGGTCTTACAACACAGAGAGAGATATATATATCTTTGTAGATCAATGGATAATGGGTATGTACTAATGATAATAAGCCTAATTAAAATAGCTACCTTTGTTGTGACGATTAGACGATTTTCTGACAAATTACATATATTATGAATATGTAATAACAACCTAAATAGACTTTCACGATTATTATGAAATGTATAAATTAATTTATCAAGTCCGGAAATAATTTGCAGAAAATTCCATTTGAATGAACATGTTAACATCAAATTTACATAAACTTTATATCATATCATGAGTCGTCCTTATCATGCAATGAACGAATACATTACTGTTATACTGTTATTAATTTTCCCAATATATGTTGTTAATTTAGTGTAAAATTATGAAGGCTATTTGCAATCATTGTATAGCATCATTCTGTGAAGTATTCGATAGTCGAAAATTTGCTCTAAATTGTCTATCTGGGATCATAGAATGTTATCCGCACATTAAGCAATCCTAACGCTATAGAGATCAATGTCATAGAATTAATATCTACAAGTACTTCATTTCACAACCCACTAACGAATAATCTATCATGGCAATTTCTCCGTTGTTATATTGTAGTTAGTAATACATGAATGGATTCGAAGAATACGGAATTAACTACAGAAGGTAAATTATTGGTACCGAAGGTTTCTTATTAAATATCTCCGAAACTAATCAATGCAATACATATAGAAGAAAAAGATTTTATATTTTCCACTATCCTCAAAATTTCAGTTCATTTTGACAAGTTAGTCATATCGCACTGCACACAAAAGTACTTATCATAGAGTTATAATAGATGTAAAATAATTAAATTTGAGTTTATTACATGCTTCATAGTGAAAGTAAAGTAGGGAGGAGGTGTTCCTCAGTGTAGTAGAGATATGAAGAGTGTAATGACAGATAAGATGCAAGGTTCTGCAATCAGCCGGTTTTCTTTAGAATAGAAAAAGTTATATGCAAATAGCTTTACGCTGGCCGCACTCGCATTAGTATAGCAATATTTTTATATATAAATAAATTAGCATAGTAAATTATTACATACAAATAAAATAGCATAGCAATTTTAATATAAATAAGTTTAGAAAGTAAAATTGAGACATTCCATATTTAGATAGTTTAAAAATTTCACTGTACAGATCAGCAATGAAAATAAACGCAATTTTAATAACAAAAGACGTCAATTGATATGATCTATACTTAAAAATTTTATACATATCGGACGAAAATGCAAACGACTAGCAGAAGAAACCTAGCTCACTCTATCTCTGTTACAACTAATTTAACAGAAAAACGTGTCGAGCAGAAGTTAATTAGTTATTAATAATTCACGAAACTAATTGTCAACAATTATTATGAATTTGACAAAATATTCATTTCCATGGAAGATGGTTACTTACATTTTTTTAATCAATGTACATGTGACTAGACATTTCATAAGCGGTTCCAAGACGAACGCAATGACCTACCACGGGCAAATCATTTTTCCCAACTCTTAGTCAATTTCCCCACTTTTAGAGGTAGCCTAATCCGTGTAGTGTAGACTGTGACGTCACTACCATAGGTGCGTGACATATGACACATACACTCAAGGATTCCCACCTAAAGTCTCGTGACTCCCGGGAGTCACTTTCGCCTATGCC
>SMSR01010988.1:0-10112 GCA_019453355.1 Ceratina japonica | reverse complement strand
ATGCTCGATCTGGCATTGATTCTTCTAGACTTTAATATATAATTATTACGTTATAAAATGAAAATAATTTTAAATACAATATTAAGTAAGCTTATAAGGGAACCAACATTAAATACATACTTATGTCTTATTATGGCCGAATTAATATTTTAAGTCAGTAAACAATAAATAAATAAGTAAATGAAGAAGTGACCAAGTAAAAGTGAAAAAAATTAATACGTAGATAATTAAATACAGAGATAGGATTCTCTATTTAGATACTTTTGCTATATTGTGCTGCAAATTTACATTGATTTCATACTTCCAGATTTCATCGAGCTTATTTTCTTTATCGACGTGTTTAACTTGTCTACACTATTGTTATAATTTCATTATTTTGTGGTTTTCAATTTCACAACAAAATATAACCATACATCTCAGACTTGCCCAGTTTTTTTACCTTTTCATAAAAAGATCAGTTTTATTGGAGATTTCGCAATTTTACCGAGGCCTAATGATATGAATAAAAGTATTTTTAACATTTTGCTACGTACTGTTTAAGTAATATAATAACTTAATTCTTTAAAAATCGGATTTATCGGAGGTTATTTGATTTAAAAATAATAATTTCACATGGCTGTACATCTTTAGATTTATAGTACTATACCTTTAATATTGAACATTGAATTAGAAGAAACTCCTATGAAAGTTAACACAAAATTCTGCGATCCACAACCATCGCACTCGCGCACATTTTTCTTAATTCGTACATTGATCGGCAACGTTNTTTCTCTCTATCACTTATTTGTCAGAATCAAACTGTATAAATTAAAAATAAAAAAAAACATTTTTGTAAGTTGGTCATTGACTTCCTGATGACTTCGTGCGTAAAAACAAAACTAGGGAGACGAAAAATTATTTTGTAATCAGCACTTCTAGTAACTTTTTTAACATTTCTCTGCATTAAGCACATCTACTTGTTGCAGATCGTAAAGTAGCCTATGAAACTATGTTAAAAACCTTAAAACATTAAGAAAGTGTAATAAGTACAATTATATTGAAGAAAGAAATTCAAAATGTCGAATTTACCTGTATATAAGGGTAGGCAGTACCCGCAGGCATGTTCAGAACTCAAACTTGCTTGCGGGGCGCTACCGCGTCCCTTGATTGAGTTTATAAAACGAACGATAAAAATGTATGTGAGTTACCAAATTGTTTCCGAGGGAGGATAGCGTGGCGTCGCGTTCAGCGGCATCGAATTGCCAATTAATTGCTACACGAGGGTAATTAGTCATCGAGGCCGATCGCGTTTTATTGGCGATGAGAATTAGGGCACTTGGAGAAAAATGTCTCTTGTTAAGTGACTTAATAGATATCGGGTACGTGTGGAATTTCAAATTGCAATTAAAAATGTTGAAATCATCGAGTAACGAGGTTCTGATCATCTCCCAAACGATGCTCCTTATCACTTTATCATTTTCGAAATGGTTCGACTAACAAAATTATAGTTATTCAAACTCGGTAACGTCCAAGTATATACGTGACGCCGTTTACGCTACGCGAATGATAAACTGCTCCTAATTAATCCATCAAGCATCCTGCATACCGAGATACATACGTAGTTCGGTTTACCCGTCCGCTTAACCGGTAGCCCATTCTCAATGACTTAACTACTTCTCCGTCTCATCAGAGTCGAAATCATTACCACGAGGATTGGCTATTTCATCTCCGGTTATCTATTAATCATAGCCTACGTTCGCGTTAACTCCTGACCTCCTAATAGCGTCTGCATAAGGATAATTGTCAAACATGATACCACGAGATTGAATTACTCTCCTCTCCCTTTCGGTATCCCTATTGCCTATGAATCTCGCTAAGCACCGATTTCCTCTCACAAATCATCCCCTTTATATCTTCAACCACGGATCCTCAGCGTCCGTTATTATCGCGTTCCATCAATTTCATCCAAGAACACATCATACCTATACTATTTTCTCTAACGTTGTTTGATGTACCACTTTCATCATCCGCTTTTACGCTGCTCAATTAATTTCATTCAGAAATATTCGTTGCGTGATGCCATTAGAATTAAAAAATGATTCCTTCCACCAGAATCACAATACGTTTCATTTATACGAGGACCAATCTCCTCTGGCTGTTCCATCCCTTATCCCGGGGCTCGTAGTGGTTGTGTAGAGGGACACGGAGGCGAAAAAGTGTGTCGTGGCGCGATGGTGTCGGTGCTCACGTGATGGAGTAAGAAATCGCGAGACCGCGTGATTTAGGAAGGAGAGTCGTTAATCAAGCGGCCGAGTTAGAAGTCAACAGGTGCGAGAACGAAGCGGCCCGCTGGCTGGCTGGCTGACTGGGTGCTCTCGCATGGGACACGCATGCCAAGCGTGTGTCACGGACCTCTGTGTTGTCTCCGTGTGCGAACGTCCCGCGCACGGGATTAGGAAACCGGGATGAGCTTTATCTTCCGATCGAAACCGAGAAACTCGGACAATTGCTCGAGGAAACGAGACGAGATAATCTCAATTTTTTTTTTTTTTTATCCCAAGAATTGCGTCGAAATTGAAGACTTTCCGTGTTATTAATTACACGAATTATCCATTGACGGCCTTAATGGTTTTTTAAAGGTGTCTTCTAATTACGCTTTAACTCATGTGTCAACGTCGTTTAGCGACGGGGGTTCGCCTAATCGATAAGCATCGACAGGTGGAATGAATTCGGTCAGGCGCGATCGGGAGGATTAAACCCTCGAGATGACGTAAATTACGGTCGATGTAACTGATAACAGAATTTATTGTCTTGTCGATGGATCGGTCGATTAACCGATTCCACCGTGGAAACCGGTCCGATTCCGCCGACGAGGCAATCTCCGATTCTTCTTCTTGTTTCATACAAGTAGCAATTTTCTCCGAGCAATTATCAGTTTAGAGCTGGATACCGGCCACTTAATAAACCATGAAAAATGCATGGCTAGCGTTCGATGTTTCGATTAGATCAATTGCTCTATCTTGCCTTTACGAGATCACCGCGATTAAACGATAGATTTATGAACCCATTGAATTAATTTAAACGTCCGTTTCTTTCTTGGTCAAATTACGATCGACATTAGACGACGACTTGTACACGCTGCGGCCAAACTAGGTTCAACACTTTCAAACGTCAGCCGGTCAGCTTCGGGATTCCGGAGGCGACTCAGAGGAGTCTGACGGACGAGCGAACCGTCGAGCTCTCTTCTAAACGTTTTGAAACGGCGCGTCTTTAATCACTCCGCCCGGGCCCGGCGATCGGGGCGAAAGCGAAAGAGGGCCGCGAACAGAGTCGACGGGCCGTGCTACCGAATTGTACCTGTGACAGGGTACAAGGAACTCCGAGCTCCTCTGAGGAGAGCAAAACGAGAATCGGGGATGGCCGATGTGGGAGGAGGGGGGGGGAAGGTGAAAACAGGCTGGGTAAACGCATTTGTCGGCTGTTGGCCCGGTTCTCGTCGCTCTCCGGCCAGCGGGAAAGATTAGTGGTCCTAATTCCCGTGCTCGTTCGTTGCACAGGAAATCCTCACGGTGGAAAGACACGTCTCTGACCTCTCCCGCTCCGAAGACGAACAGCCGAACGCGGCCAGAGGCGGAGAGAGGAGAGGAGAGGAGAGGAGCACACGAACGAGTTATCTGTTCCGTTTCTCCGGGGCCGGGTTGTAGCCAGGGGAGTGTAGGTTACGAGTGTCCGAAAGCGGAGGCAACGCTCGTGCTGGCTACCGTAAATGTAAATATCCTACGCTCCCCGCATTAACATACGTCCCCGCAGGCTCATTAAGGATGAAATTAATTATCCGATGGAATCGTTTCTCGTGTCCCAACCGATCTAAAGCCGCGACACGGAAAAACCGCGCCCGGGACAACACGATTTCAATAAATAATATGAATTTTTACGCGCGAGCGGCGCGCGTCCGCTCGGCACCCTGGAACATCTCGGTTCGACGCGGATAAAGGAAAACTGTATGAAA
This sequence comes from Ceratina japonica, assembly GCA_019453355.1. NCBI lineage: Eukaryota > Metazoa > Arthropoda > Insecta > Hymenoptera > Apidae > Ceratina > Ceratina japonica. The sequence continues at coordinate 6,124 of SMSR01010988.1, read as the reverse complement.
TCGGGAGGGAAAGAAGAGGAAGAAGACGTTCGGATCGGGCTCGAGGGGGATCCGAAAACCAGAATTCAGGAATCCGGGAAAGGATAAGCGGCCGGTGGCGTGTTCGCGCTTTAAAGGTGGCGCCAATCGATGAATTATCGCGCGTGGAACGCGCGCGTAAAGCAATCAGGGGTCCCGCGAAGAAATCACCGGGAGAGACTTAGAGCAGCAATTATCCTAATGGATGCAAAGTCACACCCTGCTGTCTGCACCGGGCATGGTAATGAGTTGATATCACCGCATACCAGGACCTTGTATCCTTCCGAGCCCTGTTCGAGCCAGTGCAGCACCGGCGCGTCCGATCCCTCTTTCTCTCCCTTTCGCGTACCCTTTTTCTCCCCACCTATCTCACGGCGCATCTTCCTCTCCCTCGCCCTTCCACGTCGGGCTCACTCGCCAACGCGCAGAATTCACTCAGCCTCGAAAATCACGTTCACACTTGAGCCCCCGCGGCCGTGTTCACCAGATATACCCGCGCACACCAACGAACACCGGGAGATAACGGCCAACAGAAGAGAACCAGGCCGATTGCCGATCGCGATTCAACCCTTTCAATGGGAAACCATTCCCAGAACCGGGCACCAGAGCTTCGCGATGGCTTCGAGTCGACTTGAGAATTTCGGACGAAATCAATCGACACAATTTCTCGATATGAATTACAGAACTGTCATAGATGCCGCGAGGATCGTTCATAATATTAGTTCGGTCGGTGTCGTGCGAATCGAGACGAATCCAGGAGCGCGGGACAGCTTAATTACGAGGAGCGAGCATAAACGGGTTAAGGAACTCGTCCCGAGCTCGGCAAACCGCTTGAAATGGCTTCGCACTTGTCACTGACCACGGGTTATCTTCTCTCTTCTTAGAAGGTGTTCGCAGGGTGACAGAGATACCGAGAGGCATGACCTCTCTACCTGCTGCTACACACCTTCGCTGCCGCGGTTACCCACGCGATTGCTCGCTCACGATTCGTTGAAATCTCGGGAGCGAGCTGTTTATTCGACCCCCTCCCCCAACCGAAACATTTCTCTACCTTCGTTCTCCATGCCGCTTAGTTTCTTTCTATTGCACTCGGATCACAATTTCAGATTTCCGTATTCTAAATTTAGAACGTTTACCGACACGGGCCTGAACTGCGAAGACAACGCGCACTGTCTTACTAATAGTCACTGTCATTCTATCTCGCGAAATTCGCTGTTTCTCGGAAAAAGGCTCGAGGGAACTCGAGAAACTCGTGGCAAACCTTGGCAATGACGCGGGCGAACTGCGCCCGGCCGCCGGTTGCAAGGAGCTTTTGTACTCCGGCAAGTGCATTGATTGAAATGCTAACCAGTCAAAGGGTGCAACCTAATCTCTGTCCAGAGGAAAACTACTCCACCGCCGGGACTTTCTAACGCGGTAATCCCTCCCGCAGGATTCGGGTGTCGTTTTCCGTCGACTAAAGAGGACAACTCCTCGCATTAGGTTCTCACTTGACGCACGCTTAAAGGGAGAATGCACATGCAACTTTCTGGCTTATAAGACAGACTTAATTAAAAATTATAGCTGTACGTGCTTGTGATTGAAATCCTAATCAATAGCCTGAATTTATGACCAAGAAATACACTTGGACCGAAAGTACTTTCGGAATAAACATATTAAATAAAAAATTGTACTAAGAAATCGAATTCCTCTTATGTACTGCAACTTATGTATTATTTTTATGAAATGTACGATTTACACAAAATACGATGTCTGTTTATTTAAAGTACTTAGTACCCGTCGTTTCATCCCCGATTTCGATACCGGAAGTCTGAGAAATGTCACGAAAAATCGGTGAATCTACTTACTCGAATCTCGGTTGCTAATCCGAGAGCGTTGCACAAGGCTGCCGCTGCAAATAATGTAAAACCATTAAGAAATCCCGTGTACGAAGCCAGATGATTCGCATCGGGACATTTGCACGATTTCGAAGCCGGATCGGCAGCGGTGAACCGGGCTGGATAAAGCTAGGCGAGATCGGGGGCAAACCGGGCAGAGCATAGGCTGATTAAAATCCGCGCAACGAAATAATCGTAGTACGCGGGGAATGATGGACGCGTGGGAAGGTCGCGGGGGTTGGGAAGCCGACATTTCTCGGTCTTCCGTGGTGGCTGCCGGCGCGGCATTAAGCCAAAGCCGCGCGTCGTCGTCCCGGGATCCGCGTATCCGCGAGCCAGATTCAGGATGCGATCGGCCGATGACGACGACGACTAGGTGGGTGATGTGCCGCGACCGTGTGCGGAAACCGGTAAAACTATTGGATTATTCGAGGCGTACGAGTGGAAGAGCTGCGGTTAGCAGGCATCAGACTGAGTTTGTTGGATTCGGGATCAAAGTAATCTCGTTTGCCACCCCCCGATCAGCCTATCCCCGATGACCAGGGCTGGGCAAACCACGCCCTATCATCGTCCGGTACCGTTCTGGCTCGAGTCCCTTTCGAAAATCCCCGAAAAATTGTTCGAAACCGGCGTCTTTCGTTTCCCGTGCCCGACCCACGTTCAAAGGGTTCAGAGAGTCAATAGATAAACGCGAATCGAGGCTTCTGACACGATTTTCTCAGCGGAGAACCAACGATTATTATGATTTTCTAACACCGTCCCGTGGTAAAAAATTGGCCCTTTCGGTGGAACAAGTTTGACAAATGTTTTTAGGGCGAAACGACCGGTCAGAGACGTAGACTTCCCTTTGTGCGAATATTTGAGCAGATATTTGCGGGATTGTGGACACCCCTGATGCCAGCTGAGGCGTGTGATCTGGTTAGTTGACTCTAGGGTGGGTTTTGCCCTCGGTAGGCCACAATCCGCTCGTTTTTCGACGCCGGATTAGCCTCAAAAGACGACACCGTCGTCGGACAGATTAGATACCGAGATTACCGATCCAAACAGCATCGGATGACGGATTAAATCGGATCACAAACTCGATACTGATCATACTTGACGAGGAAGACCGTTGAAAATCAGCCGGGTCAGGTGGCTCGCGATCATCGACCAACTAATGACAGAACCGACGTCAGTCTTCACTTCTCTCGATTTCACCGTAAGAAATTCGTCCAAAGGATGTGCCAACAAATCTCAAGATCGACGAGAAGATGCTCTAGACTCTAACGTTACAGACCACAATCATTGAAGAAGATAGAACGCGACGAAGTCGAAGAAGAACTGTGCTTCCCCTTCAAGAACCTATCGCCGAAGCTACCCGTTGTCTTTTGACTTTATCACGGGATAAAATCCACAAACCATACTTTACCAGGATTTTATACATTTCAACAATGAATATCCAAACTAAGCCAACAGCGGATTCTGAATATCCATCGAATTCTACTGCGGGTGTCTATTTATCTCGCACGTTGACACGAACAAATACACGATCAGTCAATCCGGTTACTCACGACCTTCTCCACTCCCGAGCACACTCCACTTCTAGCTAAGCTCACTGAATTTACAAGTATACAAAACGGAAAAACGTTTACCCGGAAGGGATAAAGTAAATTCTATGAAAACAAGGCGAGGATCCTTTTTGCCCTCGTCCCGTTTCAGAAGACGCGAACTGTTCGTGATTGACTCGTCGACAGACATCCACCGAGTTCCCCGTTCCGTCGGCATGGGACTCCGTCGAGTTTTTCGCTCGTTAATTCGACCTGGTCACCGTTAAACCCGGTGCCGGCAATAAAAACCGGGCGACGAGGAAGATCATCTCGTCCGGCGGGCAGCAGCAGCAGCAGCAGCACGGGTTCGTGACGGTTCCAGGGCGGTGGCTTCGCGTGGTCCATTCTGTCCGAACGAGGCACGCACGATGACGTGATCACGTGACCGTTAAAAACCTGACCTAACCGACATCCCCGGCTGCCGGCACGCCATTATCCGTGCGCGTCCATCGCTACTGAATGAGCTCCGATGTCCGGGCGCATAAGCTTCGCTATATCGCCGGCTCTCGTAAATCCATCCGCCGAAAGGACATGCGATCCAGAGTTGTGTACCACCGTTGCTCCTGTGCGCCCTATCAGCGGAGCTCGGTTTCGTGGTCCGTGGTTCAAGGTCTCCCGCACGCGTGTGTCCTTGCGTGACCGCGCTCAAACGTTTACGCCGTGATTGTCCCTCGGAACCGAGTCCAACCTTCAGATTCACCGATCAGATTTATTCTTCCATTACAAGAAGTTCGAGCGAAAGTTCCGAACACGGCGAGATAATAGATGAGGAGATGATTCGAGCGATCCCGCGTCGAAGGAGATAAAGATTTCATATCGGTGACGAGGAGGAGATTCAGGAAGTAGGATGACCGGAATTGGGCTCTCGGATCAGCCGGGGTTCACGCGGCCCGATGAAATGACAACGCGAGTGCGGCGGCGATTACCGCCGGCACGCAACTACCGAATGAACTAATATCCAAGTGTCGACCTAATATCGAAGCTCGGCGTAAAGGCATCGGGAAGACACGCAACGTCTCTCGTCACGTAGGCCCCCGGTTGTATCCCCTTTTTCTCCAGATCCGAACGGCGCGGTGGTGGTTGCATGTGCGCGTCGTGCCTACCTTCCAAGACGTGCCGTGGATATCCGGTGGTTGATCGATACGTCAGGAACGCAGCGATTACTCCTCCACGGGATTACTTTACCCGGTATCGTGTTGCCAATCTGTGTACCCGAGAGACAGAGAGAGAGAAAGAGAGAGAGGCCTCGTATAATTGTGAACAACTTAGAGGAACTTTGGCCAAATTCCTCGTTTACGTATCGGAGAAAGCACCGCGACGATTCCACATTCCTCTGGTTCTTCCCATTCTTACAATAATTATCAAAAATCATGCACTTTTATCTTGAAGATTCAGGACATAACTGTTTTAAGGCCACGGATCTTGGTATTCGTTAAAAACGTTTTCCTTCATGAAGGATTCTCAGTGTGAAGACAATCCGGGCCCAAGGAGACAGATCAACGAGGCAGATGGTGCTACCCGGTGCACAGGGCCACGAATCGATTTCGATCTCTCGCTCTCGATCCCATAAATATCTGGCGGAGCCGGTCAGCCGGGTAATTACGTATCGAACCGTACAGGGGGCGGAGAAACAAGGTGTTTCTCTATAAGCTCCGATATATTGTGCCTATACGTAGTCGCGGCACGCTTGACCCCTTTGACACTCGGATGATATAATAATAATTGTTGCGCGTCGATGGCCGCTATCACTATACGCGGGGCACAGAACATCGGTGCGCGCCGGTGGAATCCTTGCTGCACCCAGTGTGCGTTGCTGGGACCGGGACCGGGCCTGAGATCTCCGTTTAATTTCCTCGGTTCGTTTCATGCTTCTCCCGCGCGGGCGTTTTCGTTTCGCCGCTATTTAATTAATATCGGTTTCAAGGCCCTTGCCAGGACTTTACTCGATATCAACCGTAGAGCTGAACGCGCTTAATATACCCCTTGCAAGTTCCTAGCGGATCCGAGGCACCGGAGGCGTACAGAAATGTTTCGCCGTCGATTTTCACACGATTTTATTTTCTCGAACGAGAGAGGAGTGGGTTTGAAGCTCAGCAATGCTCGCAGACCCTTTCGCGAAACGAGGTTTCGGTGGAACGGCAGATAACAGACGAAACTGCATACCGAATTAGTAGGATGGAATATCTACCGAGGGAGTGGGCATTACCTATCGTGGATTGAGTACAAACAAAGAGCGAGGGGGGAAGGTGAGCAGCGATGTATAGTAAAACGATCGTCGCTCTCGACTTGAAATACGTAGCCATTAACGGCCATAACCATTACCGATTCGACTGAATTGTGAGGTTAGTATGGGGCTAATCTGCTACGTGCTTTACTTACCTGTCAAGAAATTAGCATATTATCTGAATACCGGGCTCCCTTGCCTCCGATTCCTTGGGAGCTCGAAACGGTTCCTCCCCCTTTCGCCCCTTCCGACCTCCCTTTTCGCTCTTTTTAACCTCGACGAATCCGAACCAACGAAAATTTCCTCATTTCTGACCATAAAACGTTTTGAAAAATTCTCCTCAAAATATAATGAACAATTTTCTGTACATTCCATTACGACGTATTGTAAATTCAATGTGTAAGCAATGAAAAATCGAT